>JADDOH010000793.1:0-161215 GCA_016648135.1 Agrypnia vestita | reverse complement strand
TATCGCGAGTCGTGAGAACTTTTAATAAATTTACTTGTGTTTATTGAATGAAACATTTTTGGGCCTGTTTTAGACATAATATTTTGTTGTGGACGCTATAACATAACATCTATTATATGTCTAATGGACTAAGCGTCTCAAAGTTTATTAAAATACAAAGACTTCAGTGTTTGGGCCATATGGGGAGGATAACCAAACAGCAATCACCATTTATTGCAGTTTGGTCTTATGGGACATTACTGAAAACCAACCGGGAGCTTGGAAGGCCAAAATTGAGGTGGTGTCTATTTTAGAAATTCGGGACTGTAGAGTAATGACATGATAGGGATTAGCGGAGACAAATTCTCGAAGGATCCAAGACCCACCCGACGTTGTAGAACCAATTTTGATGATTATAAAAATGATGTTTAATGATTTTTGTTCGCGGGTGTGGGTCGATTTTTATTATTTACTGGATTCATGGGGGTATTAATTTCATATTCCCTTGTACATATTTAACTAAAAAAAACACTGACAAAAATATGCTGGTAAGATGTCAAAAGCAAGTAATCAACGTCTTTTTAATAAATCTTCTTTCTTTTTGAAAAATCAAAAAATATGAAACAAACAATTGGACAAAATTTGATATTGATGCATAATGATTGATGATGGAAATGGTGTTGAGAGTTGACAATAGCTGCGTTGACCTGAAAACTCCAGACAGAATAAGCGTAACGCCATAGCACAACCAGAGTTTTTGTTGCTTTGCAAAATTTTCTGCCTTGTATTTAGCATTAACGAATTAAAGAAGTATAACGATAGGAGAGGGTAAATTGTAGAACCAAATTGTGAAATTAATTCTGGTAATTTTATTGAATGATTCTAATAATGAGAAGAGTTAAGTAAAAAGAACAGCTCGTGGAAGAGGAAGAATCCTAAAGACAAGATCTGATTGGTCGACGGCAGTTTAAAAGCATTAATTTTCGTGTAGTGTTTTAATATTTTTCTTGGCACACTGTTGTTTAAAACACTAACATTAATACGCGGAATACGATTAAAGTTGATGAGAAATGCTTGTTGTGAAAGTCGACGAACATTACATTAATATGCGGAATACGATTAAAGTTGATGAGAAATGCTTGTTGTGAAAGTCGACGAAGACCTTAAGAATGTCAATGGATATATGACGTACTGCTCATATTATGTACGTGCCGTGTTCACATGCGCGTTGTACCCGTACACCGTTATGTAAACATTGAAGAAATACGTAAGCGTACCTAGTACCCAGTAGGTGCTGGTGATTGTGTGATATAGACATTGTTTGCAAATTACGCTGCGTAATGGCCCGCGTATAGAATATGGCATAACTGGATGGGGAATACAAATCAAACAACTTTTTTGAGCACAAAAATATATTGATAACTAATTCCAACGAGCTCAAAATAAATATTCGAAGAATTCGACGTTTCAACAATCTGACAAATATATGCAAAAATTTACTTGTCCACCAATATAAAAATTCCAATAATTATCAAAACACACAGCAGTCCACGACCACGAGACACACTAAAAACAAAAATTACTTAATACTGACTACAAAAAGTACATTCCGGTAGATATTCATAAAATATTAGGTACCTACTCTACTAAATTATTGTATAACAGACTGCCAATCGAAATAAAAGATGGGATAATATTTGAGAATCATATTAACGAATAGACAAAAGTATTAGGAACCAGTATTGCCCACCTCAACACAGGATTATCTTAGGGGACACTTTTTTAGGGGGATTTTTATCTAAAAAAATTATAATGATATTAAGATACATCACCAAAATGAGATATTTTATGATGTACTACAGGAATAATAGATGCAAAATTTTATCCAGAAAAATTTGATAATTATTTCTTTTAAATATAAACATGTATCATTATGTGTGTTAGAATAAATTGTGAAAATGACCGAACAAATAATTATTATGAAGGTTTTACCTTATTCATTTTATCTATTTCCTTATTGACCAACCTCCAAAAGACAAATACAGGGTGTTGCTTCATCTCGGGAGGACAGTCATCCAGGGGAGACCTGCCGCTGAGAATCAGCTTCTTCAGTCGATTCATTTCATCCATCTATTAAAAGGGAGACGTTCAATACGGGTTAAAAAACATTTTTGATAGAAGTAGACATACATATAAAGAATGTTTTTTTTTGAGGTATAGAATTTTGGACATGGTATTGGCTTTATTGGAAATGAGGGCAAGCAAAATCTCCTATATCAGTCCTTCTCATTCGCCCCCTGGTTGGCATTTTTTTAATACCTACTAAAAGCAATCGATGATGCGTTGTTGTAAAAAACAAGTGGATCGAATGGATGCCATCCAAAATTTGCCCCCATTGTCCGGGCTATTCAATTCTTTATTAAACACAAATTGCAAAAATATTACCAAAACATACATTTTATTTTTTATTTTATTTTATTTTATTTTCATTTATTGGTTTTCTTACAGCCATATAATTAATCAATCTTGAAAAAAAACAATAATTGATGTACAGAGTTTTGGGCCAATTACAAGAAAACACATATATACAATCGATAAAAAATAAGAAAAAACATGTCCAATAGTGAGTTTGTGTGAGTGTGTGAACATAGAGAAATAAAAAATAAAACACAATATATTATTCTCGGAGGAGCAAAATAGACCGGGCAACTAAGGGGACTGGAAGAGAGCACTCCGTTTTAATAATTGTTGTTTTTTTAGAGATTTGTTTTTCGAATTGGCAACACTTTTTACAGCGACAGCCAATTTGACATCTGAAAGCTGATTTATGCTCGTTTTGGTTTGCAATTTCACTATGAATAGACGTACGCCAGAGCAACGTTCCAAATTATGCAAATTTATTTCGAAAATCGTGGTCGTGGAAAGAATGGCATAAAATTATCTTTGAAATAAAGGCAATATTTCCATAATTTTATGTGTTTTTTTTTCATTGTAAAGCTCTCTAAAAATACCCTATATGTGGATATTATCTATTTTTATATATTATATTATTGCGTATATGTGATATGTAATAGTGAAGCAGCAAAACCAAATTAAAAACCATTCACAGAACTTTGTTCCTGAAAAAATTAAAACTTCACAATAAGAATGTGTTCTTGAGCAGCAATTTTATGGGAAACACAAATACGCTAGAATACTTTTTGGAATTAGATTAATAGGTTTAAATACATTAAAATTTATAGTATTATACTATGTAAGATTTTAAACAATTCGGTAAATAGCGGCCATTCGAACAAAGAACAAGAATGTTTTCGTAGATACGGTATTCTTTAGTACTATAAATTATCTTTATTTCACATCATGTTACAAAAGGCCGACGGCAGATGTCAGACCATAATTGCACTTTTAAAACATACATTTTTAAAATTTATTTAAAAAAAATGGTTTGGTACTAGGTAGAGAATTCCATGTTCCGATTATAAAAAATTACCAACATTTATTTATTTATTAGATTTAAAGCCAGTCTAATTATCTAATATATTTAAGTACATGTGTTATGAATTAAGAATGTGAATGTTACTTAGAGCATGGGTCAAATTATAGATGTTTCTAAGATGTGTTTAAATACAACTATTTAAATAAATTAATATAGTAACTTATGGGACACTTATTATAAGCTTATTAATAAATAATTTACAATTCAACGTTTTACACGTTTTGCACGTACTACTTGATAAAACGACTAATTCAACTAAAGATTCACTAAAGTATTCACAAGCAAATAAAATATTTAAAAAATATTACTTTTCTCGGAAATCGGAACATTAGAAATGCCCAGCAAATACGAGTATGATGAGAATATTTATAGGCAATGTATTCTTCTCAATACAATACAAAAAATTAACAATACATAAATAATAATAAATAAAATAATAATACAGAATGTTACGTGTCTTTTGTATTGCGATAAATGGTAGGTAGACAACTTTGAAAAAAATGTCTAAACCAAATGTATTTTATTTTTTAATTTCTTATACTATATTGTATCATATAATGTTTTTATTAATATAATATACATTTTGTCCTTGCCTACGGGTTAGAGAAGAGCTTATATCCCATGATCTCAGGTACAATTATATGTATATATGTTAATGTGATTTAAATTAAATTGTTTTCTATTTTTACCAAGAATATTAAAAATGTAATTTTAAACTCGCGCTTTCTGTTATTCGCGGATGACTTGAAACTTTTTTAAAGGTGGTAGGTAACCTTAGAGGATTTTCACCTTCTTCAAGCAGATATATCAAATATATGTGAATGGGGAAGGCGAAATAAACATATGTATAATGTCTCCAAGTGTTCGGTTACATCTTTCACTACGGCTCAAAAACTGTATTTTATCGCTACAAAATGAACGACCAAAATCTGACACGAACGTCGAATGTTAAGGATCTCGGCATTAGATTTGTGAGCAACCTGTCATTTCAGATCACGTACCTACAGGCGATCAGTGGTAATGTATTGAGAATGTTAGGACTTGTTCTGTGTACAGCCAGGGTTTTCGAAAATACCCGCGTACCTACTGAGAACGCTTTACAATTCCTTGATGAGAGCAGACTCGAGAGTGGCTCGATGATTTGGGGGCCACATGAGCTTAAGTACTCACTTATGATAGAGAAAGCACAAAAAAGTTTCTAAGATATCTTTACATGAGAGAGTACGGGCATTATACTTGGCTTTGCCCAACCGAGTTCCTCCAGGGTATGCTTGGCTACAATAGTTTAGAGACTAGAAGGAATGTGTATGTGTATCTGTCTACGCATTTTTATCGATTGTTGCGCGGCATGATTGATAATCCTGCAATTATGCGAAGCATTGGTTTGTATGTTCCTGATCATTACCTTAGACAGATAGATTGTTGCACATTCCAATAAACAGGACCAACCTGCCAATGGTTATGCTTAAGAGCTGCTGCTATGCTGAACAAAATTACTCTGGACATCGATCTGTTTCATGTTTGTTTCCTCTATTTTGTTTTTTTCTGTATTTTCTCACTTGTTTATAACATTTATGAATTAAACATATGTGTGTAATGTAAATATCATATAAAAAATAAATAAGCTGAATTGAATTGAAAAAAATTCGTGCGAGTACCTACCTACTCATGTACCTACGCGCGGTAGAAGTTATACTTAACTAAAAAAGTAATCCATAAAAATCAAGTTTTTATTATACTCCCTTTCTTTGTAAAATATAACAACAATTAAAGACGAATTAAAACATATAACGTAACACTAAACTTACAGTAATTTAATATATTTCTAAAATGTCAGATGTTTTGAGCTTTGATAAGACACTTCATGCTTTGAAGATTAAATTCTAAAAACGTTTGTCAGTCAATTTAGATTTTCGACATTCGTAGTGAAGTACCTATTATGTATACCGACGGAGTAATTCAAATTTAGAAAATATTCCGCGACGTTATCGGGCCGCCGGCCGTTGCTAATCAAACTTTTCTAATGATTCCAATTTGAAAAAACCAATAAAATTTCTAAAAATCCGAAATTATACTATAATTATTAATTTTTTTAATGAAAATTTGATAGATCTTCTTGATCGTCGCCACGAGTCTACTTGCCAAGTTTCAGCTCGATTGGATCACGGAAAAAGGGTCAAAAATCGATCCAAAGTTTTTGTTGACGGCAAGCCGGCAAGCAAGTAAGCAAGCAGACGCCACGAGTTAATATAAAGGGTGTAAAAAAAGACAAAGTTATATATTAATGACGCTCAAAATATTGAGTTGTAAAAATCTACACTGATCATTGTCGATTATTTTATCGATTTTCATGAAATGAATTATCACTCACACATACAGAAATGTAACCTTGAATATTTAAAATAATTGGGTGAAAAAAAACATTCTTAAAAAACGATCAAACATTTGAAAACTTACATGTAAACAGAACCTGACAGCTGTATCGGTTCTGGTATCGCATTTCCGCTACATGTATCGCTACCGCTGCGTGCGCAAATTCCGTTACAATATACCCTAAATGCGCCAAAAGAAGTATAACTTCAAGAAATGATTTGTCAACACAAGCTATGGTAAAAGTTTCTGAATGTTTTGATAAAATATACCCTTGTTTTGAATTTTCTCAAATTGGCTGTTAGCCGGGGTCGCCCCCGTTGTAAACAGTGATGTTAATCCAAAATACTCAAGTCACTAGATCGACCTCCTTTCCACTTCCTAAACATCGTGACGTTCACTTGTCACGATGATTGAAATATTACTCAAAAGTCACGGCATTAATTTGACACAATTATTAAAATTTCAAAGTGAATCCTAATCTTGTACAAAATCAAAAATGGATATCGAATTTTCAAGAAATAGCAAAACGCTAATATTTAATTTAATTAACAATTATTTTTGTGGTGTACATAACACGCAAACTAAATAACAATTTAATTTTCATGCAAACGCGTAGGGTGTTCAAAAAGTTGTCGGAAAATTCAAATATATATATATATATATGTAACAAAGTAACTTCTGGACTCCCTCGCGTTTTCTGTAGATGGTCTCCCTGAGAAGACCTAGGCCGACGTTTCGACACGGTATCACGTGCCATTGTCAAGGCTCTCCCACCAATAAGGCTGCCTTATTGGTGGGAGACTTTCATGTCACCCGCGAACAAGTACGGCTAGTCCGTAACTTTTGAGGCCTTTTTAGCCTTGACAATGGCACGTGATACCGTGTCGAAACGTCGGCCTAGGTCTTCTCAGGGAGACCATCTACAGAAAACGCGAGGGAGTCCAGAAGTTACTTTTGTTACATACAATAACGCTCGCGGAAACCTCAAGCAAAACATATATATATATATATGTATATAACAAACCCGACCAGATTTACTGATAGATCCTAGTATCAGAATCTATCAGTAAAAAAATATTAATAAAAGAATATGAAAAACCTACTGGGAATAATTATGTCCAAAAGGCTTCGAGATCAACCTAATATTCACGTTCTCAGGTTTTCACGGTCATTCAAAATCTTTTGTGTGTAGTTTTCTGGGATATTCTGCCGCGTATATCTGACCTCTGGCCGACGTGATCGGATCCCACTGCAGGGTATTTCATTTTCCCATTTCAGACTCTGCAACGAGATTGGCCAGTTAAAAACTACAAACTGAAAAATTTAATATCCGTTTAAAAATTGAATACCTACCATGGTCAGCACCCAAAACTATCAGATTTTCGCAATTTTTGCACCGATTGCGTTGAAAATTAAAATTTTTCTTCTGAAATTCTTTCAATGGATCCCGTCACATCAACATTGTTATCATTTACCCTGTTATTTACAATTGTGTCGTTATGCACTATATGGACAATATTTGTAGTTAATATATTTATCTGTATTTAGGTACTAGAAATTACTTTTCCTCCGTACAAGGAGAGTAAGAAAAGTTACATTATTTTTATTCGTCTACATAAGACCTGAAGCTATTTTTATATGAATGCATTAAAGCGACTAATCAAAGATTTTCTTCGAAGAAAACTCTCTTGAATTCACTCTTCTGCCCAAACCAAAGAGGTTATAATAAATTAATAATATCATAACCTCTTTGGTCCAGACCTAGTCTCCCGCCATAATCATCTCTCCCGCTTAAATCCACACTCCTACGCGAATTTACTTTATTGTCAAAGTCAAAGTCTATCTCATATTATGCTAAAAACTTCAGTATTATTCGGTGCAAAGTTACCAAAGTTTTTATTACATATTTTCGCAACTGAAGGTATACGTAATTTTTCTTATATAAATTGCTTCAATAATAATTCAAATTCGTAATGAAATCGGTAAAAATTGACTGAAAAAGTGGAAGACATTACGATTTATTGTCTGTGCTGATGAAGTTTTTATTTTTTTTGCCTATGATGATTTCGCGATTCAAATGAGAATGGTCGTTGTGTCGCACGTTGTAACTAGGATTTCTCTATTCTCGGACTTTATTCATGCCCGGGACTCGATTCGCATCTCTGAATAATTCCCGGGATCCAGGGTTTCGTGATGTGTTGATAATATTTTTTATGAAATACCAGGTTTTATATTTGTTTTTATGTACACTGTTAATATTAGGTCCTTACATATGAAATTGGCGTTTTGCCGTACTGGCAAATTGGATCTCAAATATCTTCTCTTTGGTTAGGAATTCCAAATCCAAATTTATACAGCTATTTACTCATGTATTTGTGTTTTGAAAATTATAATTCATTTGTTTTTTCCTCAATTGATTTTTTTCTTTGCGTCACTCAGTTCACAAAATGAAAAACTTGAAATATCGCGTTATTTACGAGTACGAGTTCCACCGTGGCACCAGTGCTGCAGAAACGGCTCGAAGGATTAATGATGTGTATGGCGACGGTGCCGCAAAAGAAAACACAGTGCGTTTTTGGTTCCAACGTTTTCGTTCTGGAAATTTCGACCTGCAGAACAAGCCCCGTGGACGGCCGGAGACCAAAGTTGATAATGAAGAATTGAAGGCTATTGTGGAAGCGGAATCCATCGCAAACCACATCCGAGTTAGCTGCAGGCTGCGGTGTTAGTGATAAAACTGTTTTAATCCACTTGAAGCAAATTGGTAAGGTGAAAAAGCTTGAAAGGTGGGTACCTCACGAATTGAGTGAAGCAAATCAACAAACGCGCGTTGACTGCTGCGTTGCATTACTCAACCGGCACAATAATGAAGGGATTTTAAATCGAATCATTACCTGTGATGAAAAGTGGATCCTGTACGATAATCGGAAGCGCTCATCGCAATGGCTGAACCCTGCCGAACCAGCCAAACCATGCCCCAAGCGAAAATTGACTCCAAAAAAGTTACTTGTGAGCGTTTGGTGGACTAGTGCTGGTGTCGTTCACTACAGCTTTCTTAAATCTGGCCAGACGATTACGGCAGATGTCTATTGTCAGCAACTGCAAACCATGATGGAAAAGCTAGCTGCTAAACAACCGAGGCTGGTTAATCGCTCTAGGCCACTGCTGCTTCATGATAACGCTAGACCACACACTGCACAACAGACGGCTACCAAACTAGAGGAGCTTCAATTGGAATGTCTAAGACATCCACCGTACTCTCCGGACCTTGCCCTAACAGATTACCATTTTTTTCGAAATTTGGATAACTTCTTGCAAAGGAAAAAATTAAACTCCGATGGGGCAGTCCAAACCGCCTTCAAAGATTTTATTGATTCCCGTCCGAATGGTTTTTTTAGTAAAGGGATCGATGAACTACCTATGAGATGGCAAAAGTGCATAGATAGCAATGGTACATACTTTGATTAAATAAATATATTATAATAAAAAAAAAATCGGTTTTATGTTCCTCCCATACTAAACGCCAATTTCATATGTAAGGACCTAATATTTTTGTTTTAACTTGTGACCTTAATTAATTACTTTTTTGAGTGTTGTTACTTATTTGTTTGTACCTTGTGCCTCTTTTAAATACTTGCCATACATCACATTACACGACTCTTGCGTACCTACGTCATGCAACAAATTCTACGAACCGGATGATTTTCTTGGTAGGATGGGAAATCTACCTTAAGGTTATTATTTTAGTCGTTTTACAAATTAAGGTAGTGATACAATAAATATTTTACACATTCTTTCCGGCATCGTATTTAAAAGATGAAATTGCATTAGTGAGAACAGGTAGCCGTATATTTGAGAATTTGTATCTAACATTAGTATTGAAGTATTTATTTATTATAATTATTTATTTACTCATTAATAATAAACGCCCTAGTGGGCTTTTACTGTACAAGAAAATTAAAAAGATTTTTATATACCTAACATAAAACACGTTTTACAGTAAATAATTAAACATAATAATATAAATAGAACATATTTAAAGAAAAATTAACAATATAAAATGAAAAATAGAAATGAGCAATATATATTAGGTCCTTACATATGAAATTGACGTTTAGTATGGGAGGAACATAAAGCCGATTTTTTTTATTATAATATATTTATTTAATCAAAGTATGTACCATTGCTATCTATGCACTTTTGCCATCTCATAGGTAGTTCATCGATCCCTTTACTATAAAAACCATTCGGACGGGAATCAATAAAATCTTTTAAGGCGGTTTTGACTGCCCCATCGGAGTTGAATTTTTTCCTTTGCAAGAAGTTATCCAAATTTCGAAAAAAATGGTAATCTGTTGGGGCAAGGTCCGGAGAGTACGGTGGATGTCTTAGACATTCCAATTGAAGCTCCTCTAATTTGGTAGCCGTCTGTTGTGCAGTGTGTGGTCTAGCGTTATCATGAAGCAGCAGTGGCCTAGAGCGATTAACTAGCCTCGGTTGTTTAGCAGCTAGCTTTTCCATTATGGTTTGCAGTTGCTGACAATAGACATCTGCCGTAATCGTCTGGCCAGATTTAAGAAAGCTGTAGTGAACGACACCAGCACTAGTCCACCAAACGCTCACAAGTAACTTTTTTGGAGTCAATTTTCGCTTGGGGCATGGTTTGGCTGGTTCTGCAGGGTTCAGCCATTGCGATGAGCGCTTTCGATTATCGTACAGGATCCACTTTTCATCACAGGTAATGATTCGATTTAAAATTCCTTCATTATTGTGCCGGTTGAGTAATGCAACGCAGCAGTCAACGCGCGTTTGTTTATTTGTTTCACTCAATTCGTGAGGTACCCACCTTTCAAGCTTTTTCACCTTACCAATTTGCTTCAAGTGGATTAAAACAGTTTTATCACTAACACCGCAGCCTGCAGCTAACTCGAATGTGGTTTGCGATGGATCCTCTTCCACAATAGCCTTCAATTCTTCATTATCAACTTTGGTCTCCGGCCGTCCACGGGGCTTTTCTGCAGGTCGAAATTTCCAGAACGAAAACGTTGGAACCAAAAACGCACTGTGTTTTCTTTTGCGGCACCGTCGCCATACACATCATTAATCCTTCGAGCCGTTTCTGCAGCACTGGTGCCACGGTGGAACTCGTACTCGTAAATAACGCAATATTTCAAGTTTTTCATTTTGTAAACTGAGTGACGCAAAGAAAAAAACAATTGAGAAAAAACAAATGAATTATAATTTTCAAAACACAAATACATGAGTAAATAGCTGTATAAATTTGGATTTGGAATTCCTAACCAATGAGAAGATATTTGAGATCAAATTTGCCAGTACCGAAAAACGTCAATTTCATATGTAAGAACGTCAATTTCATATGTAATATAAACGATGATTCGTAGGTACACAAGCATACAGTAATAATTATAGACCTTTAAAATTAAGATAATTAAACCAATATACCAGACAAATAAGATATTAAGATAAAATAAACCAAAAATAAACATGTGTAAAAGGGAAATGAACAATAATTAAGATACTTTAAAATGAATTAATATTTATAATTCATGGGGAACAAAATAAAATATATAATAATATTGCATGTATATCACATTGACGATCCCTAGCGTAAAAGTATGCAAGACACGTTTACGCAGTGCATACAATCTGCAACCGCGCAAAAATAATCAGTATATCATAAGTCATCAATAAGAGAATCAGAACCCCTTAGGTTCGTATAAAATATACGTTGTTTCAATATCTACATTTTTCCTTCAGTTCCTAATGGGTACCAATTCGGTTAACAACCGGCTTTCTAATTGATTATTAAAAAGTATTCTATTAATATGAAAAGAGATGCGGTTCAGAAAGAACGACGCACTAGGATGGTTTTAAAACACGAGTTCATTAAATAAATGGATAGATTATATTATATCGCAAAAAATAAGGAGATCTCCATAAACCCCAATACTTAGAAAAATAAATGCTTGCAATAAAAATTTATGTCACAATGAAAGTGTTAAAATATTCAAATGTAGAACGCCAACCAGGCACCATTTGCGTCCATGCGGTCATTTCTGTTCCAGAAATCCAGGATCAGGAGATTGATAAAACTAAAAACATATCCAATTCAAAAGCTATATCCGGTCCTGTCTAACTGGGAGGACGGATATAAGAGGAAAATTACCCCTATAAAGGCAACCTTATCTGCATTGCCGGGGTTTTCGTCGTTAGGGATATACAATAAATATAATAAGAAACATATGGGTGGCCGATTTCAAAAAATTCAATTAAATCGGTTATGAGTCAGCGGCAGTGTTGGATTCATAGTTTTCTGCTTTGGGAAATAAATCGTGTCGTTTTAACTAAACAAATAACTATGACCCTTTTTAAATTAGGAAAACATTATATTTGGATGAAGAGATGTAAAGCGAGACGAAAAAGAGGATTGTACTGATGATTTTTTTCCCGTATTTCATTACTTTCTTCTGTTCTGCTCTTGCTACATATCCGCCCACTGCATGTTCCTTTCTTTTAATTTCCTCATGATATATGGGGCGGTACATCGTTCCCAGAGTTATCAGTTATTTTACCTCCTCCGTTTTCTCGTTGGGTCAGGTTAGGTTAAGTTAGGTCAGGTTAGGTTAGGTTAGGTTAGGTTAGGTTAGGTTAGGTTAGGTTAGGTAAGTTCCTCAGTTATTTAACCTCCTCCGTTCTCTGGGTAGGTTAGGTCAGGTTAAGTTATGTTAGTTCCTCAGTTATTTAGCGTTCTATCCTCCGTTCCCTGTAGCTAGCGTTTGTGTATAAAAATCACTTAATGTCTCTAAAATACACCAGTCCACTATTTCATTATTGTTTATTTATCTATTATGAATGAAATAATTAAATAAAGAAATAGTTGTATTTTATTATAGTTAATATTTTTTTGTTGTAATAAAGAGAAATAATAAATCAAATCAATTGCATTTTTTATGAAAATACGTACATATAATTTTTCAAGATTTATTGAAATATTTAATCGAAAATGTTTTTAATTAAGATCATTAATTTATAGATACACCTTATAGAGACAAGGCTATTTATATGGAAAGTTATACGGAAGCTTCTTTTCATCTACAATTTATCTCAATTAATGATGATTCCTCTGAGGACACAATCCTGTAAATGTGTTCTTAAAAATTGTGAAAGTATCTCTGTTGTGAGAATATGGACTAGAAATTTTTGGAATTGACCACTCTTGCACATATGTCAGTGGCGACTGGTCATGGTTGTAAATAGGGGAGGCAATCCTTTCATTAGTACTATTTAGTAAGGTCAATATGTAAATTAGATGCATCTTGAAATGAAGCTACCTGCTGTTTGTACTAGAAGTTCTATGGTGAAAACAACATCTGACGGACATATGCATAAGCTTATGCAATGCGATATGCAAACCACACCATGCATAATTAAAATACGTATTCTGGAAATGCATTTTTGTAATTTGAAATTGTTTCCTTAAAAGCCTTCAATCGATATTATTATGATTGCAACTATAAAGGGAAGTTTGAATTTGGTTTCCCCTATTTCCTCTGTCCTGAAAACTCAACTGCTTCTTGTTATATTTTAAAAGGTTTCAGTACTTCAATGTAGCGAACCTTTTTCCACAGCTATCCATAATTACATGCCTAACGTCATTTTTGCTTGATATTAGTCTATTCATGGACAATATCTTTTACTTCGGTCCAGGTGTGTGAAAATCCTCCTATATATTTGTTGTTCTCTCCCAGGATATTTCGGGAATTGTTCGCTTCATGGCTCGTTGGGTTCCCTTAAACTAGCAAACGAGACCTTTTGCCAGTGTTAAATATCTCTGATTTTAGGATAAATATCTATGGACACACTCATTGGGTGTGAGTTATCGCGGATCAAGTTAATTATATACGGCTGCACTAGAACAAAATAATTTTGATTCACGCGGGAGTCAAGACTTATTACGGACAAATATTTTGTATATTTCGATTGAAAGAATTCACAGCCGGCTGGCAGAAGAATAGAAGCAGTATAATAGGAAAAACAAAACGAGTCATCGGGAGAATTTAGTGAGTGGTGATTACATATATGGAGAGCCTTGCATGTCCAAACCTGACAAAATTCCAAAAAATTCCAAAATTGGTAGCACAAGTCTCTGCATTGACAGCAAGTTTTGCGTTTCGGCTGGTCGAGTTGAAAGAATGACAGAAAAAAGGTCATTAAACATCTAGACCAATAAGTCCCCAGCAGAAACCAATAAACCAACATGAAAACGTAGTAGGAAGACCTGAGAATAGAAAATATGGGAACTGAAGGAAAATGAACAAATAAAAAAATCTCTCATGGAGGAAAATCTCACTCTAGATCTAGCGCTTTGGAAGAAGATTAGGAATATGATAACACTTTCCTGGAAGGTTTGTGTCAAAGCTCAAACATGTTATTTAAATAATAAGGAGTTCTAGGTAGCTCGTAGCTAGGTATTTGTATTTAAAAAATATATTTCTTTTTCATAAAATAAGAACTATTTTTTACTTTATATTAATATTCCCAAAAGCAGTATTTTAAAATATTTTTTCAATAACCTTGTGTAAAAATCTGCCCCCAATTTCTAGAAAAAATATTAAAAAAGAAAATAATTAAGAAGGTTATTTTTACAAGCGTAACAATAATACAGAGCCTTCTGAGAAGGCTTCTTACTATTGGCAGGTTGTTATCGAAATCAGATATTCTTTTCAGCTCGATCATTGTCAATCAACCGATTTCGCGGAATTAGATGAAAGCACCCCCGTAAAAATCTCACCATAAAACCAAATCACCCCCCAAAACCTTGGGGTTGACTGTCGCTACGTTTCTCCGATATGAAAGAAAGGTATAATACCAAAATGTCTCATCCCCATATAATTTAATATAAAACCTTTTTATAAATCAAAACCGTACTTAATTCGCTTTGATAAATAAAAAAATATAGTTTTTAAGGCTATTGAATTAATTCAACTTCGTATTCTTTTGAGTGCTGGTGTAGTATTATTATTTTTGATGGTGCTTGTAAAATGAATATTTAGATAAATGTGTTGAATTTAGCATTTTAGAATAGAATATTATTCAAATACTATTTAAACAGGGATGGTTTTAATAATTCAGACAGCTTTCCGAAGTAGTTCATAAAAATATGTTTTTTTTTTATTAAGCTTGGGTATTTGTTAGTTTTCATATTTTTTGTTGTCTTATTGTAATCTTGTTGGAATGTTTAATTTAATTCGTTGTTCTATCATTTCACCAGACTCTAATCCCCACCCCAATCCTCAAGCTGTCTTAAGTTTAGTATTAGTAACATCACCGAAGATGATGCGTTAGCATCGATAACGTTCTTATCGTTATAATAAATATCGAAAGTAAACAAAGTTATCATTTGAAAAAAAAAAGGGTTTTCATAAAGTTACATAAGAAAATTTTGAAAAAATTGACTTGAAAAATGAAACTTTTCCTTCCGAGATTTTGAAATTTGCTGCCAGTATCATGGGTTCCCTGTCTGTGTCGCTATAGTAAAGAAAATATATGAGGCAAATGTTGAAGGCAACACGAACATAGGGCATCTGCGAAAGACTTGATAAGATCAGACGTAACAAATATTGGAGGCTCTAAAAGCTTACAATCGTAGAGCATGCATGAAAAACGTATGAATGTAGCCGAAGTAAAAGTGGCATGCCAAGATATTAGGGTGAGGCTTTCTATTCTATCTGCCTACCCTTGCGTAGAAACGCCGTGATGGTAAGGTAGTTAATTAGTATGAACTAGCTGTGATCCGTTAAAAATTGAAACATTAGTTTGCGTCTTTGCTCAACCTTAGTGTATATTTATAGTATATTTTGGTCAGTCCACGGAGAGGCGATAGCAACATGCGTTGAGCGGCTGGTTTGAGTTTGCTGGCCCGGGGTTCAAGCTCCGTCTCCGGCCGTTTAATTTTTTTTCTTTAGCCGTGATTTCGAACGAAATAACGGACGACACACGAAAGACAGACAGACAGATGGACGGACAGATGGGCAGACGGACAGACAAGGAAATTATTATTATGTTTGATTTAAAATGTAAAGTTATATTTTTCACTGAATTTAATCTGGCGACTTATAAAAAAAGTTATAAATTTTTACTGTACTTTTAAGAACAAGCGTAATTTCAGATTGAACATCGGAAATAGTGCCTCAACTCCATTATAATTTTGGTAAGGATAACTATTTTCTATTAGAAATTCTTTATTCATGATAATTTTCATAGGCACAAAAAAAGAAGAATTTCCTTAAATTTGCGGTGTTCATATTATTTTGTGTCAATAATTGTTACCAATTTTATTTTGTTTCCTTGTTCGCCATCTGCATTATTCACACTTATCGCTGTGCAGGACACGTGCCAATTCATACTTGATCGCATTGCATTGAAACATTTAATATGTGAGTGTTACTAGAGTAGACCTCAGACACTTGTAATAAGGATTTCGGGTTGAATTTGATATAAATAGTACATGTTTTATTAGTATTTCATTTAAAATAAAATAATATTGTCGATTTCTGTGTTCAAAGCGCAATTTGCTTCAATATCTACGCTCAACATTCTGTCAATATAGTTCTTAGTCAATATTTGCCCCAAATGAACAACATTTTGGACACCCATCAATACTACGATCTCATCAGTTTGATTTGCTAACATTCAACAACCGATGACGTTACTTGCATTTATGTGTGTAATTATTGGATGGCGGTCGGAATATTAAATACGTCACAAGTGCATCTGAATAATTATATGCATTTCAGTATTTATTCTATGAGACAGGATATTGAACCATTTGATATTACAAAACTATGGTAAGAGGTGTTAGTAAAATATTCATTTACTGGATACATAAAAAGATACGAAAACTGCGTAATATTTTAACCATTAAAAAAATATTTTTCAATTGTTCGACTAAATTATGCGGTTGATTCAAAGAAATCGCTAAATAACGATAGACTCGCAATTGTATTAATATTATGGGAGACAAAACAAACACTTGAAATTAATTAACGTTTATTAATTAACTAAAATCACTGGAAAATATTATAACTGGAGATCTATTCTGTAATTCGCACTAAATCCCTCACTAGTAATTTACATTGTTTGTATAGCTCTGATCACTATCGAAAAATCTCACATGTCGTTAGGTACTTTATCGCTGGCTGGTCAAATATCCGCAATGAAATCTTCGCTATTTCTTCGCTGTCTAAATCAACTTATTGTCTCGATGGCGTCGTTACACTTATATACAATCTAGTAGTTTATTCCAGACTCTTGTAGTAATTTCTAATTTACTGTAAAATGTCTAAGTATTGTAAAATCAACAATTATGTGTTATTATTTCCGTTTCCACAGTCTATATGCAAAAGTGAAATAAATAAATAAATTATGTATATTAAAGATGTCTCACAGAGACGAAACTGTATTTTTTCAAGGGAGAGCAGGTATAGAAGTCTTTTTTTTGGGTGGCCATAGGACTTACGACCTATCCTGTCGTACCTATCTAAGCCAACCGTACGATAGGTCGTAAGTCCTATGGCCACCCAAAAAAAAAGACTTCTATACCTACCCTTCCTAAAAAAAATACAGTTTCTGAAATTATGTATTACCTTAAAATTTACCTCACAAATATTTAAATTAGGTGCATTACATGCATTAATATTACATTTTCATTTAAAAAATTTTTTGTATGGTTTAACTAACAGTTGCCTTCCGCAGAATGGTCCAAATAAACCTTAAAATATACAATGTAGTGTGGGAATTTTCCCAACAGCGGCTCCTTGTAGGGGGTGTGCAATTGCAATGCAAATTTTTCTGAACGTTTCCATTATGGGGGAGAATAAAAACTTATGGGTGAAAACTACGTAATAAGGGATGCAAAAATGTGAATGCATTTTCAGTAACATTAATTATAAAAGTGTTACTTTTGCGAGATGGCTGCGCAGGGGTGGGAACAAAGGAACTAATGGTACACTTGAGTTACTTCCACATTGTAAATGTCCTCATTTATTTTAAGTAAGAGGAAAAATTTATCTGATGCCGTCTGGCTGTTGTAGAAGTCTAAAGATTTGGTCTAGTAAAAACTTAAATCCCAACTTATAAGAGTTTTAATATTCTGTTTTAGGTAGGGTACAATAAAAATGGTTGGATTTGATGATGTCAAATTGTATTTTAGAAACGAATATGTGTTATATTTAGGCCGGCGCCACACTGAGCGTGTCTTTCGCCGTTTTAACGTCGCGGAACGTCGCTATATTTTTTTCCACACAATACACGCTTATCGAATAAACTGAGCGGATCATCGGTCGATCCGCTGGCGGAACGCTCACTCCGGCGTCTGTTCGGTTCTCCGCCCGCGTAACTTACGTCAACGTAAAATCGGCGACGTCGCGTCTCATGTTTTTAAATGCAACGAACCACATTCGACGGATCGTCCGCACTGCGTACGCTTGTGTGTACTGTTATAAGTTTATTGTATTTAATTCTACAATCAATAAAACGAGCATTAACGGTCTTATTTATTTTAAGAGTTTTCTGGGGTGTTTTGCAGTGACCGATTGATACATCGGCCCTGCAATGGGATCCGAAACATCGGCAAGAAGCAAAAGGTCGTAGATACATGCTAGATAGAAAATTCTAAAAAGACGTGAAAACCTGGAAATGCAGTCGTTGTTCCATACTATAAAACTTGCATAATACAAATACTCTTTTTTTGTAATGTCCCAAGATTTCCCAAGATGTCCCAAGAAATAAAGCATACTTACCTTACATCAGAGGTCTTACTGACAAAATCAGCCGGGTGTTGATGAAATTAAATATAAAAACAGTTTTAAGCCCCCTTAGTTCAATCTCACGTATGTTAGGTAGTGTAAAAGATAACACACCGTTCGAGTCTCCAGGTGGATACAAAGTGCCACGCGATTGTGGAGCTTTCTACATAGGACAAACCAAACGATTTGACAAGGCAAAAATCTTATCAACAGAACCGTACCTTATTATACCCAGATTAGTGAGGGAGTCCATTGAAATATACAAACATCCCAATTTCAATAGAGATGATAGTTACAAACTATCAAGTATTTGGCGCCCTGTTCTAACGACATTGATTCAACCTTCGAGAGAAGTCGCAGTAAAATCCGCCGACGTTACTAGTACATACTGCACACTGGTGATATCTATTGTAAAAGAAGAGAATACTCCACATCAAAGTGCATACAATTTACGCCCTAGAAAGCAGCACCTAATCAGTCCGACCTCCACCTCCGCAGGTAAAGGTCGTCCTCCTGATGACGTTGAATAAGTATTCAACGAAACGTCGAGATTCGCTTTTCGAAAATACATACGGTTCGTATAAAATATATATAAAATATCCGAAACTATTTACAGTTAAATATGTCTAACGACCATAATAACAACCTCAACTCTTTAACAAGTAACTCTTTTTCCGCTTAAGAGTTTAATTGCCCAGATAGTGTGTTTAGTTGGAAAAAGCGTGCAAAAATGCAGTTGTTTTGTCCAATTAGGCGTGTAGCTTCGTGCAAATGGATAACCAGATGAATTAATGAGGGCAATATCTAACTGTCATGTGATAATGCCCCCATAAAGCCGGGCCATGCGTCACCCTGACACATTATCCGACGGCCGGCCGGCGCGATACGGCCACCGCTGAACATTCTGTCCCATGTTAATAACATTTTACGATGTGACGAGCCAAAAGACCCCAGGTAAAGGATTACGTTCTTGATTACGGAGTCATTGCGGATCCTCGCCCAGCCACCGGCGGCTTCTTTTATCTTACGTTATGTTGATCCGCCGATGCTGCGAAATATTTGATCATGTCGGTGGGAAGGAAATTGTGTTTTTATACAAAGTCGTGTCGCACAAATGTTGTAGTTTTTTGGGTATTTTATTGTTGGTCGTATCCTGATATTAGATTCTATAGATGGTATTATTGTCTTATTCAACATTTTTATTTACTTTTGTATTATATTTTATTTTATTTATCCAACATTATGTAGATTTTTGAGACTGTAAATTTCTCTACACACGCATCTTACTTTTGATATAATATTATTCTCACACTCTAATACAAGCTTTTTGAATATAATTCAATAATTAACATTATTATACAACATTTTTATTTGTAACACAGTTACTGGATTTTATCCACAGAGAGACGATGATTATAATTTGATTGAGACAAATTATAGAAAATTAGACAAATGTGTACACAATGCAATGTTTTTTTTTTTTAATTTTACGCTTCAACAGGCCAAGAGCCCTAATCGAAGAAGCAAAACACATCACAAAACATCCAGGCTCGAGTAAATCACAAAGATTAATTGTGACCTCACCGGGAATCGAACCCGGAACCCTCGGTGTGAGAGGCCGGTGTCATGCCCACCGGGTTACGAGGACCACCAATTCCATAGTAAGAACATCAACACGTTATAAATTTTTTGAAAGTTATGTTAGATGTGACTTATAGGTGTATAGATATATGTCACATCTATAATTTTTTTGGAAGTTGTATTTATGGCAACCTTGAACAACCTATCTCATATTTGAGTCACAGACTATAGATGCCGCCTGTGGTAATGAGATATACATTTTTTGATACGAGTTTCTTAAATTAATATAGTTTTTAAATGTAAATTTATGACATTCTTCCCAATTATTAACATATAATGTACGCCCGAAAATTATTAAAATTTTTAAACTATTTTTTAGACAAGTTTTTATATATTTTGAATATTTTCAGTACTTTTTCAAGAACACAATACCGGATTTTATCCCCAAGAGGTCATCTTTAATCAAGATATTATGTGTCGTGGCTCGGCCGAAATGAAATTAAAAACGTATATCGTAATTTATAACTCGTAAATAAACCTTTATTATCGCTTCAACATTTTATTTGACATTTTTCATTCACTGGAATGTTCCGTATTGTTTTTACACCAAAATAATCGCTTCGTTTTTGTTTCGCTACTCCGGTAAGAACTTTTTAAAATCTTCGCTTTCGAATTATCTGTTATTTCGTTATTTTATGACTGGGCACACCGATCCGTCGTTCTGGGCGCATGCGCCTTCGCGATTGTCAACGGACAATTACAATATATTAAAGATGTCTAACAGAGATGAAAAAGTCTCACATGAAAGTTTTATTTAATCACCAAAGTCTCTGGACACAAATTTAAGGGGAGCACTGTTCTTTAATGCACCCTATTTTACACTTATCACTCGTCTGTGGAACACTTTATACACATATTTTTAAAATATTTGCACGTGTTCATTATTGGACGGGCGGTAGACCCTCGTGACGCTGGCCACACTGAATCTCCGCTTGTCGCTTGTTTTCTGTAGATATTCTCTGGTTTCGCTTAACTTACGCGTAGCGGTTATGTCGCCTTTTAAACAGTGAATGACATTTCACGAGCTTTCGGAAATGATTGAATGATTTCTAAGCCTTTCTAGTAATTTCTAATTTACTGTAAAACATTCAGAGTGCTGTAGAATACTCGATTTCGTGATTTTTTTTATTATTTTCGATTAGGATTTCTTTCATTTTGTCTCAAAATAAAAACTCAAGTAAGTTAGCTCTACTTATAAACATGTATTGATTTAGAAAAAAATTGTCAGGTATTAAATAAACGCGGATATGTCTGATGGCATTGAACTGAACTGAACTGAATAATTACAAGGCGAAACTTAGTTTGCATGATTAATGCTTGTTAATAGCTCAACGATCAAAGACGGAATGGTGCAAGTGGCGCGGGCGGCGTCCGACGTCAGCGTGCTTGAGGCTTCTGATTGGAAAGTCCGCTACATATCATAACCATAATTCAACGTAGTCCTCTATAACCGTAGTCTGTTTATATCATCCTCTTAGTTTCATCTACCCTGGTCAATAGTAATAAATAAAAATATGGCCAAATATGTTATAAAAAAAAATCCCACCATTCTGGTAGCTTGAAAGTTATGTAAGAATTGAATGATTTATTTGAGTAATTGAAAAACTATTAAAAAATTGTTAACATTTATTAATTACGATATACATTAAAGGTACAATTATCTTCATAAAAATTTCAAAAAAAAAAATGCCACGTCATATGCATTCCCGTGGAGCGCCTCCAACGTGACTTATAAGATGTAACTTTCCACGACGTACGTTTGTCTGAGACAAAAAAGAAGATCTTGTACTTATGTAGAAACTAAATAAATAAAATTAAGCGAATCCGATTTGGAAAGAACATTTTACATGAAATAGGGAGAGTTAAAAAAATTATAAAAAATTATTTATTATTCACAAATGTTTTGTTAATTTTTATTGTCTCGGACAAACGTGCACTGAAGAATTTTGCGTCTCAGTCACGCCGGTGGAGATCTACGGGAATGGACATGTCGCGGCAATTTTGTTTTATTTTTAACCAATATTTAAAATAATAGCCTTATATAAACCTTTAGAAGTTCCCGTAAAAAAAATAATTGCTTTTAAAAAAATCACCCAATTCCTACATAAATTTCAGAGGGTATAACCCTTTAAGGTTTCCCGCTCCGATACGCACTGTCAGAGCCTTTTGAGGACAACAACATGATTGAACGTTCCATAACATGAGAGAGTACATGAGAGAGTACGGGCATTATCCTTGGCTTTACCCAACCGAGTTTCTCCAGGGTATGCTTGGCTACAATAGTTTAGAGACTAGAAGGAATGTGTATTTGATTACACACTTTTATCGATTGTTGCGCGGTATGATCGACAATACTGAAATTATGCAGAGCATTGGTTTGTATGTTCCTGATAATTACCTTAGACATCGTCAGCATAGATTGTTTCACATTCCAATATACAGGACCAACCTGCCGATGGTTATGCCTGTTGGAAAAGCTACAGCTATGCTGAACAAGATCGCTTTGGATATTGATATATTCCATGTGTCTGAGGGGGTTTTCCGAAGCAGGATTCTCCTACACCTTTGACCAGATTATACAGGTCACTTCTAATTGTTTAATAATTGTTTAATAATAAATTAGTATTTTAATACACAATATGTATATGTGTGTGTATGTATGTATGTATATGTATATGTGTATGTATGTATACATATGTGTATATGTATATTTTTAGATGTAAGTTAATAATATGTATGCATTGAACAGAATGTTTGTAATGTACATATTATGTAATAAATAAAAATTGAAATTGAAAAATTGAAATTGAAAAAAAATAACATTCTAGGACGCCTTACAGCACCCTGGAATTATCTTAAAAATTTGGGAAACGAATGAAAGAGTCTGGAAGTGACGGAAACATTCTCTCCAACACTAGAAAAATATATAATAATCTCGAAGGTTCGAAAAACTGACATATTTCGTATAAAAGTGGGAGCCAGTGCCGCGGCGCATCATGTTTATTTTGACGTTTATTCGTGTACCAACGCGCGTGTGATACCAGCGACAAAAATTAAGCGGAGTACCGAACTGGCGTTGGAAATAAGTGCAACCACTTACGTGCGAATTGTCGTGAATTTTCAAAGAACCTGTGTGAGAATATTCTAGCAAGCGATAATAAAGTGTTCCACAGACGATTGATTGGTTGCAAAATAGTTTTAATTGAAAAAAAGTGTTAAAATAAAGTTCTTGTCCAGTGACTTCATGAATTTATTAAAACGATTAGTAAATTATTTATTATTTTCCGGTGTTTTCATTCGCTTTCCACAGCTATGTCCCGTGAAAATATGATGGAAAAATTGTCGAGGCCATCATAACGTGCGACAGACATACTTACCACATTCCGTTCAATTGAATTTATTCGCTTGTCAATGTGGCTCGGTGTGAAAATAATTGAAACACAGAAAACAGAAAAACTTTATGGAAAAAGTTTAAGAGAAACCTATTTACAACAGGAAGTATCCGATATAAATCATATCTTATCCGCCTTTCTACACCAGCGTCTAAGTGATTAAACGTATTGTCCTTTAGGACATCGGAAACCCACATTGTCGTAGTTTTCGTAGGAGATTTATGGACAGTCCGTTAAGCCACAAGTACGTGACTAAAATATTTAACAAAATTATATTCTTGGTAGTATCCTGATATTAGATGCTGTAGCTAATACAATCTAATCCACCATTTTTTTATGTGATTATTAAGATTTTCAATTTTTGAAATGCGGATTTAAATTCCCCAAAATCTTTTGGAACCACTCTAGTTCCTGTATATACATCAAGTCTTAGAGATTAACCATCTTGCGTTTCGCTTCACGTGTATTGTAAAAAAATGTAAAATGTCAGTTCCTTGCCCAATGATGTTTTTTATGCCAGCTGAGTCAATTTCTATCTCCTTAAAAATAATTAAAACAGAATAAATGTTGATATCCTAAAGGACCTTTATTCTGAGAAAACATTTACAACGTCACATTCCGCAACACTTCTCTGATCCTAAATTTGTTTCCTCCAATGACCAAATAATCCTCCTCACTGCGCGATCTGCTATCCTACTCAAATAGATTGACGGAATTCTATATTGAGGTTCGTCATTTAATTACCTCTGATGATAAGGACTGCTACCCTCGAAATTATAGTAGTGATAAATATAACTCAACTTTTGTGTTGCATACCAAAACTGTATATTTTTCCTACCCACCTTTCCTGTTACACTTAACCATCAAACCTACATCAGAAGTACGCTACCCAGTCGTAATCTGTTTGATTTGGAACTTGTTAGTGACCTGTGGGACTAACTAGTGGCATCGGAGCATCTACTATAGGAACGTTCCGTTCTAAACAATAGTCCAAAGGATCTGATAAGGGGGATGGGTAGAGTTTCCTTCAAAAATGCTAATCTCAGGAATGCAAACAACGTATCGTACTTCAGATATTTTATTTGGGTGTGGGTCTCCCGCTGGGAAATTCTTAGGGGGCCTACCCGCGCGGTGTGACTGTTGTATGCTGGTCTTTCTTTTACTAGCTATTCTCGTGTTTGACTATCTAATTCAAGATTTTTTCTTTTTTTTATTCCTTACCTGAAACGTCTTTATTTGATCTTTACCGTGGTTTATGTATGCCGACACTGGTTTTCTGGACTGGCAACTCCTTTTCTGTTTGTGTTTTATAAGTTTCTTTTCATTTTTCTCTCATGGGAGTAACTACTGTACTTTGTTTAACTGTCTCTACTGTATTTCCTAACATATGTGTTTATTATTGTATCACTTCTCATTTTATTGTATTGTTTGCTATGGATGACAGTGAAGCGGTTTTGTGTGGTCGCTTTCCTGCGCCGTTTGTACTTATATGTTTAAATTGAGCGGGGAGAGAAGTTGAAAAACAAAGTTTAATTGGGTGGCGAAGATGTGGTGCCGATATGTAAGCAATTGCTTATACAACGGCCTTGGATGTGTGGTGAGTCTCTCTTCACTATTGTACCCATGTGTAAATCAGATATCCTTATCACCAGGTACTGCAGATCAACTTCGCTATAAGCTAGTAACACTACATTATCCACAAAAATTAGGAAAGATATTGTAAAACCATTCATTTTCGCTTGTCCTTCTAATACTTATAGTTCTTCCATGCAATGATACACGGCAAATATAACAGTATTGAAAAATGTATAAAAAGTCCCTGCGGAAGCAATATTCTATTTATTTTTTATTTGTTTGTCTAATAACATTTAATTATTGGTATTTAAACTTGCGGGTGCCTAAGATAAGTTAACTGGACTGAAAAAGCCACAAGTTAACTGCGTTCTATATTCATATATAGTATATTCTAATTTTATATGGATTTTAACTAATAATTTATGTTCTTTGAAGTTTATTTATAATATGTAATATACATAAGCAGGGTCGAGAAAGGAAAATAACGATGACTATTTAATTTTTATCCACTGATTCTGACAAGCAGCTCAATTCGCACATATAAATAGAACGATCAATACAACGTTCGTTGCTATTAATATCAAATCATTTAATGTACCAGTATACACTGTTCATTGTTATTTGCGGTTATACCCTAAGACCCTTACTTTATATAATATTTATATTACAATTCCTTTCACAGATCTATTAAGCTTATAAATACACGAACCATCCCAGTATTATTTTCATTCTATGGCCATACATGATATTTATTTATAAAGCCGGTAGATGTAATCCATAAAATACGAACGTTATAGCTTTGTTTGTGGATCGTAAAAACTGCGAACCTTTAAAAGGTATTTCTGCTCATTCTCCTAGCGAAACAAGCGATAAAAAATTAACGAACAATATTATTAGGGTAGGAGGCATTAAATAACATCACGATAATTATTTGACGAGGGGTACCGAAGACTGTGACCTTTGCCCTGGCAACTGCCTGGAAAAGATAATGTATTTGTCGTGCCTGGAGGAAACTCAACGCCCACTTTAAAATTTTCATTCGTCTCTGCCTGTCACTAATACTTTAACCTTTCTCATACGGTGCTAAAATTGAAAACTGTAAACTCAGTGTGCATGTAGATTTTTTTGGATTTTAATTATATCAGCTTTGTTGTTGTACCAACTTTGATTATATTTAGTTTAAACTGAACATCTCGTTTTAGCTGGTGCGCGTGATTTTAAACATTTAAATATCATCAAAATCGTTTTCTTCAATGTTTAGATATACATAGGTATGTCGGTAACGGCTGAATTATATTAATAATTAAAATAATAGTTAATGTTTATATATGTGGGTGGGGGGCGCGGAGAATTGTTTCTCTTTTATTTTTTGTTTTTTATGGGCTTTATTTTATCTAAGGGGTCACCACCAATATTTAAATACTGGGGTATCTAAATATTGGAATATATATATATAATTCGGGAAGCAGAGTATAAAAAGAAGAATTTGGAATATACTTACAAGATTTATTTAATTTTGAATACACAGATTTTTAACAATACTTTTTAATAAAAACTTAATACTAGTTATAAAACACTGGATGAACGAGGTCTACGAGGAGGGTGTTACAAATCGCGTCTCTCCCTCTATTTATAGATATTTGCGAATGCTTCCAGAATATTCTCCCAAAAAAGGTATAGGGCTGTGCTGTCTGCGGCTTCCGACATGATCGATATCTTTCGATGAGAATATCTAAAAATATCGATCCAAGCCTCAGACTACATATACTTTAGTGAAAATCTGTACAAATTATTATTTTAAAGTGCTGAAAATGAGAAAAAGTATCGGTTATCACGATTGATAACATAAAGACTCGAGTAAAACACGTCTAACTACGCAGATGCTACTAAACAGAGTACTACTAGAGAATCGATCATGAATTAACTGTACTTTTTACACAGTTAACTTTACTGAAAGAACGAATAGTAAAGTTCATTTTAGTGAATTACTGGTCTTTGTATTAGTAGCTGGAAATGCTCTTGTAAACGATGATTATTTGCAGAAATTTATTATTCACCGTTTATTAAAATTCTAAATCCCTAATCCTAAAAGAGATGAAATATTTGATAGATAATCCAATTTTCGGGAACTGAAAGAACTCCCCCTTTTTCATTCCTCTAAGCAGCAAAAAAAATTGGTGGACAAGTGAACAATTTACTTATTATGAACGATTGGAGTTGACGTGGATAAAGAATTATTTTGAATCACAATCCCCTTCAGAAATAATTTTTGACAAAGTTGTAAAACGACCGTTTTAAATTCCACTCCTCTCCCTTAGAAATACATTTTGGCGAAGTTGATATTTTTTCATTTTATTTTTTAAAAAAAAGATCGTTAATAGGTAATTTTTGCTTTTAGAATGACATTAGAGTACAAAATATAAATATTTTATAAACATTTTTAATATAATATAATTACACAATACACTTTTTATGATAAATTAATTTTGATATGGATAAAACGCGCTTTGTTATTGAAAATCAATAATTCAAATGAATGATTAATGATTCAAAGCGAATAGTTTATTCGATTAAACGACAGCTCAGTCAATTGAACTAAAATAATCATCTCTACCAGAGAGCAACGATCGGCAGTCCACCGATTCCTGCGCACTGCACACTGCAGATCATGCACTGCGCTCCCCGCACCACTCTGCCCCTATAATGCACATACGTATTGACAGATTAATGTTTTATACTTTTATCGGAAAAAACTTTAATTTTTGTTGTAACCGATAAATACTATATATATATATATATATAATTATTTTATGTAATACATAAATACACTACGAAGAAACGCCTAGAATATGAAATCTGTATTAAATATGTTTAGAAATACTCACATAATTAGAGGCAATGACATCTCAGTTTTCAGCAACGGAGAGGGAAGGTTAAGTAAAATTTCTTTTTCACGTTTCTCGTAGATTTATTTTTCACTGTCATCTGTAATTTTTTGAAGCTTTGCTGAGACTGATGGATTTTGAGCCGTGTTAAGAGCAACGACTTGCGACTCTCTGGTTAGGTTATGTAAGGTTAAATTAGGCCTTGGAAAATCAGATACACATAGAATTTAAAAGCCAGGGCCAGTAAATATGAAGATGTCAAAAACTGAATGTTATGGTGTCATACTATGATATAAAACAATAAATTAAAAAACAAAAACAAATTGATAAATATGGATATTTATCTTACACAAAGATGACTAATTATATTTTACACTACGTTTTCTAAAATAAATCGGCTACTTTTAAATGCTATTGAATAGAACGAATTTTGCGTTATGGCATGCTTTTTTAAATCAATGTATTTAATATCTAATGGCCATAAAAAAATTCACAGAACCTGTATTTTATAGGAAACTTAGACTGTAAATTTATGGAAAACATGATTTTGGATGGGATAGATTGTATATTTTACATAAATAATCTTCGCTGACTTATTCAAAACGTTGTTTTTAATATCACTTCCTTTACTTTTATACGCCATATATGTATATTCTAAATCACATTTTCTTCTTTTATATTAAAAAACAATGCTAGAGACATCTATAATCCTTGTAATGGAATATTTAGCAATATTGTTCTTAACGTACCTATGATATTTTTCTTATCATTTAACGCTTAATACGTTTGAAAATGATTATTTTAAATTTTTTAAGTCAGTATATATTTTTTAACATTATTTTTCTATGTATGTTAACTGTAATTATTTATTTGTACTGATAAATTATTACAGTTATCGTGAGGTAATAGGTTTAATTTAAATAAAATACTAGTAATTGCTCGACAATTTACAAAAAATCAATACGTTTCACTACTTGTCGAAATTATTAAGTAGCACTTTAACTTGTGACCCGACTGATCTAACCGCACAACAAAATTTAAATTCATTCAACGATTGAATTCATAAATAATTTTAGAATTTCATTTTATTTTGTCGTTAGAATTTCATTTTCATTTAAAACGATCCTATTTCAATTGTATAATTTTAATGCCATAATAATAATAAAGGTATTACTATAATAGGATTTTAAAGATAATAATACATTTATATTTCTGGTGGTTTTCGACATACCCCAAAATTTCGGGTCACATTTCAACGATCTATTAATAATTTTATTTTAAATTAAATTCTCAGTGAAGAGGTTCTGTGTTGTATTTATGCCAATCATGTACAGCTAAAATATTCACTCTAAATGAGACAATTAACATCAAGTCATTTAAATTTTGTAACATTTGTCACTTTACAGCATAACCATAGCTTGGGGTATTCATTTTGCTTTCTACGCTTATGAGTCGTGAAATAAATAAATAACTATCTGCTTGTGTGGTTCTACTGAGAAGGATAAAGATCTCTCGTTTCATACCAGAAGCAAAATACCAGGATGGAAGAATAAAATAAAAAGTGTACATGAAATTATCGGTCTCGTATACTGCTACCTCAGCCGTGGTATAAAGATCTTAAAACACATAAAGTCGATAAGTTTGACGGTCGAAAACAATTCCGTAAAAGAGCCATCATTCACATTCATCAACTGTTTAAATAATTACTTTCAGATTTTATTTTTATTAAATTTATTTGGTAAATTTACAAATTTAAGAGTGTATTCAATATAATATAATTAATACACATTTATATTACACGCTTACCTACTTTTAAATGAGAATTTATTCTCGCGTTTAAAAGAATGTTCTTAGGCTTTCACAGTCATTCGGAATATTCTGGTTCTAGTTTTCTGCGATACTCTGCCATATTTTTTCGACTTATCTGAGGTTTTGGATCAAATTCTGTTGTGGTTAAATATTGGCTCGCAATATCATTTCGAAAGCAGGGTGAAGCCCTTGTCAGTGTTGTGTTAAGTACTAGCTAGCAATACCGTGTTGAAAGCAGGGTGTCTCCGTGTAAATGTTTTACGTGATAATAACGTGTCAGAGTATCATGGGTTGTCACGGTTTTCTTGTATTATGTGTATGTTTTATCTATTGTCTGATAACTATCTTTGTGGAATCAGCGATAGGATTGGTTTGAAGCCCTAGATACCAAGATGTTTTTAATTTGGGACCATCATCTCTATTAATATTTATCGAGTCCTTGTAGATCTTGAGTGCCAAACTATAATTATGTATTCAAGGCCGCAAAATTGTTGCAAAGAGCCTGTCTGTATTATAATAAAATACCCTTTTCAGGGCCGCCAGTAAGAAGTGGATTCATTCTCACATTCGGTTTGACTATAATAATAGTACGGAAGTAATTGTTTCCAATCTCAACCCACCATTAATGTTCGAAACGTGTTAAGTATGAATCTGTATCGGTGAATAAGTAATCTTGTTTATCACGCTCTATTCAGTCAAGTTATAATAAAAGACGCGATTTGAAATACAATGATGTTACTGGCGCAGTTATGAAGTACAGAGCTATGTGAGAATTGTTCCTCGATGGAGTACGGTAGGAAAGTTCTCACGCTGAGCACAATGGGCCGATAGCACGTCCGGCCGGTCGACATATATAGGTATCTCTTACCATAGTCCTTTGATACTCCTCTCTCAGTAGCCCAAACTAGGCAAAAAAATTCATGACCTCGGGGATGTAGAATTGGAGACGAATTTTAGGAAAACCAATTTACGGCATTGAAGATCATCGTCAGCATAGATTGTTTCACATTTCAATATACAGGACCAACCTGCCGATGGTTATGCTTGATGGAAGAGCTACCGCTATGCTTAACAATATCGCCTTGCGTATTGATATATTCCATGCGTCTGAAGGGGACCAGATTTTATGTTATTTTTAATTAATTAAATATTATTACTTTTACTATATATACATTCATAATATGTATGCCTTGAATACTTTATTTACAATGTACATATTATTATTTAATAAATTGAATTGAATCTTATATTCCAAGTCTAAACACATTTGAATCTTAATCGTCATTGAGGAATTGAGAGGAGTAGTTTTTATTTTATTTTAATTTTAAATGAGATACTGAGTACAAAATATTTAAAAAAAAAACAATCCAATTATAACCCCACTTAACACTTGACTGAGTGCAGCTTCTCTCGATTCTAGAATCTCGTGAAAATTCCGTAAATAAATAATCATTTCTCATAAAAGTACATTATATGCTAAGGGCTTCAGTGATCGGGGACGTGATTTCTCGAATTTCTAATATATTTTCACGCATTTGTCTGGCTTCCAGATCTTTATAAAAATTCTAAAATCTTTTTTATTACGCTTCAACGGGCCAAGAGCCCCAATCGAAGAAGCGAAACACATCACAAAATACCCAGGCTTGAGTAAATCACAAAGATCAATTGTGACCTCATCGGAAATTTAACCCGGAACCCTCGGTGTGAGTAGCCAGTACCATGCCCACTGGGCTACGAGGGTTGCGATCATCGAAAATCGTTCAAACGGGAAAATCATTCAAACCACTCTAAAACCCTCGACCGAGTGCAGATTTAGGAATCCAGTGAAACTTATCCTTTCGTATTCAGACCTTTACATTTAACGTATTTTTATACCTTATTAGGCTATTTTTAAAGAGAACTTTAATGGCATTATAAATGTTGTTCACTTAAGCACTTTCAAGGATCTTCAATGATGATTTATGTTGTTTAAGCTGTATCGTGGATGCCCAGGCGGACGATGCCGTGCTGCAGAAATAAGGTATCTTCCAGTGGCTTTAGGACAAACATTTGGTAGTAAGGGTAACTTATAACCCTATTTTACGAAGCTTTATGTATATCCACTTCTCAAATGCTTCATGTCCCTTTACGTACATTCCTCTAATTATCCTAACCTCTTATTACCCTATTATTTCAGTAACTGTCCCTGTAGAATGATTTCATTCCATGGTATAAGTATAGAGAATAATATGGTGCCATCAAAGTACAGCTGTTTATGATATTGAGATGTTTACCACCTGTTGATGTTTTGTCCCATTTTCAGCATACAAAGACACAAGCTGGAGGCAGCGTGCAGACAGAAGGACGTCAACTGGAAAGACATCGCAACCGTGATAAGTCGTAAGGACTTATCACGAGAGGTGGTATCTTTCCTAGAGAATGTAGTCAGGACATGAAAAGTAATAAATAACAAATAAAACAAAAAATTCTAATCTTATAAGAACGTATAGGAAGGTCCCCTCAGGTCCGACTCCTTCTGAGAGAGGTTTCCCGTGGTTCCCTTTCCACATAGGCAAATGCGAAGGAGTTCCAAGTTCCCGTTCTAACAAAGCTGGTAGTAGCTAGAGTAGAATACCTGAACTCCTATTGAGGTACATTATAAGCCTTGTACATAGCAAGCAAGGCCAAAAATAATTGTAACTCACATCTAAAAAAAGTAACCCATAAAAACCAAGTTCTTACCATACTCCCTTTCTTTGTAAAATATAACAATAATTAAAGACGAATTAAAACATATAACATAACACTAAACTTATAGGAATTTAATATATTTCTAAAATGTCAGATGTTTTGAGATGTCAAGATTTTGATAGATTCAATTATCATCAATATCGTACCTTATGAATTTCCAGCGTCAAATGATTTAGTCAGAATTAGATTTGAGTAATGTAGAATTCTTCAAAACTAAGCAAAAATCTAAAAGAAATAAATAATTATTTGATTTTTTCCCAAAAAACACAATTTTGCTGTCATCTGTGAACCAATTGTTTTCTAAATTTTCAAAATTCGTAGTGATGTACCTATTATAACGACGGAGTAATTAAAATTTAGAAAATATTCAGCGACGTTGCTAATCAAACTTTTCTAATGATTCCAATTTGAAAAAACCAATAAAATTTCTAAAAATCCGAAATTATACTATAATTATTTATTTTTTTAACGAAAATTTGATCGATCTTCTTGATCGTCGCCACGAGTCTGTTTGCCAAGTTTCAGCTCGATTGGATTACGGGAAAAGGGTCAAAAATCGATCCAAAGTTTTTGTTGACGGCAAGCAAACAGATGCCACGAGTTAATATAAAGGGAGTAAAAAAAATCAAAGTACAGCATCCTTTTATTCTCATCATAATTTGGTAAAATGCGGAAAACACAATTCCACCTCGCAAACACAGTTACTTTCCCATTCAATTCCATCCAGTTTTATTATCGGTGGATCGACGCATCAAGAACTTTTATTAAATTCCAAAATTCCCGATGATTGATTTACACAAGTGAGGAGGGCTGAAGACCCAAATCATCCGCAGTATTGTTCACATTAATTATTTAGCTTCGCCATTCTAAGCCAAAATATTTGATTTATGAATCGGTATATTAATTAATTGGCCGCTTAGTGCTCCGAGTACGAAATATTCTTCCTTACCTTCCTAACCTACCCTTATATTCTCCCTAGGAATATAGTCGGGTGGCCCCCTGAGAGCCTTTCTCCCCTCTCGCAAGGATACTCATTTCTACCCTTCTCGGAGAAGGCATGGAGGTTTTGATATATTATATATAAAATTGTTGATACGAGAGAAAGATTTATGCCTTTATTAATTAATAATTTAAGTGTCGTATGTACGCTGTTTGTTATTAACCTTTTAATAAGGCGATTTTTTAAGGCTTTACGCAACCCGGGTGGGTTCTCTAAATTAGGTTTCTTTAAAGATAAACCTTAAGATTCGCAAATTCACCGAGGATTATTTAATTGATTGAAATAAATAACTTTATTTTTTATGATCATTCTAATTTAGAAATTTTATTAGATACCTATAATGTGCATATTATAAAACTGTTGGATAGCATAGTATTTTGTGCAAGTAGGCTCGATCATTTAAATTTATTGTTTCAGAGATAAGTTTAAAGAACTCCATAATCACACATAAGGAAATAAAAATACTTGTTTTTTAAGTTCTAACTTTTTAATTTTCTGAGACGCGTTTCGCTTCATGAGGGCGTTATCAATCGAGGTTGATGATAATCAAGATCGATGATAATGTTCTCATGAGGAGAAAATGTCTAAGAAAATTTAAAGGCAAGAACTTAAAAAATTAAGTGTATAAAAATATTATTAATAATTAATTAAATTTAGTTACTAGTCCAATTCTAAAAAAAAAATACAATAATTGGATGAATGGCTGAGAGAGCACGGGGAAGAGTTTTTACGGTGCCTATACAACAAATTGGTCTGAAATCAATTTACATTGTAACTTTACTTCTTATTCTTAACTTTAACTGTTTTCCAACATTGCATATCCTTTTTGGTTTTATCATATATTAATTCATAATTTATGTTTTTGTATTATGTAGTCTTTTATAATGTCTATCCTGCATTATAATTTTTTCTTTCTCCTTTTTTTTCTATTTAAACTGCAAAAAACACTTTAAAATGTGAGGCGGTTTACCTAGAGCAGACCTAGCTTAAGTCGTAAATCGCCAATTTATATTCTGAATATATTTTGTATGAACAAATAATAAAAATATTAAAAAATAAAAAAATCGTGTCAAGAACGTCAGCAATAATATTTAAAAATTATTTTTCAAATAATTTAGAAAAACAAAAGACATCATTCATATTGATATTTTGACGATGGAAAAGTTTTTCCGAAACATGTAGGTGTAATTGATAAATATAAGTAGATACAAACAAATAATAAAATCAAGTTGCTCAACCAATTGAAAAATAAATAAATAAAGTAGTGTAATTTAATTGTACTGTGTAGTCCTGGCAACACTTTCGGCGCACCTGTTGTAAAATTCCAGGTCGTGTTCACCCAACCAACAACTGATGACCGAAATTCATTACCCAATCGACGCCGTAGGCTTCGATCCAATCAGTTGTCTCTATCACAAACAGTGCCCCATTTTTCACGGCATTTGAATTCAGTTGCGTTTGACGCAAATTCTGCACATTTCAAACCAATATTTCTCGCTCGTTTGACTGTCGACATATGAAATTTGAACCGTACAAGCGACTGTTATTGAAGTATTTTTGATGTGTGACATCTTTCCTCTCGCTTTCCTGCAATCTGTGGGAGGATTTCGTAAAAATGGACGGAAATGCGTAACAGGAAAGTAGACGCCGCGCCAGGGAAGCGCGCGCTATTTCATTTGACCAATGAGCGCGCGCGGTGATAGAGTTGGCCATCAGATGGTACCAACCCATTTTCCGAGAGGTTGGTACTGTATTAATATATGTATATGATATTAAAGAAAACACATTATTATTCTGAACTTGCAATTTCAGAACGAAGTTCCGAGAATTTTAAACAAATTTTTGTTAATCAATAAGAAAAGACATACAGAAAAAACAAATAAACGAAAAAATATTTTAACTGCTACTGGGATTCAAAACAACGGACATCCATTCTATATCCGGGATGGCGCGTTATCCAATTTCGCCACGGCAGTCTGGTAAGTAAACGAAAAATTTTCGACCTTATATGCAGTTTTTTTTAATTGATTAGTATTTTTATTCTATTTTTAAAGCAATTCGGATTGAATATTTTTCTAATGATCAAATTCTTAAATATAATATAACAGTATACTGTTTTATCGACATCATCAAAATTCTTTAATGACAGTTCACAGTGCGGCAAAATACAATATTGTTATTTGATACTTGCCGTACGCTCGTGAAAAATCACGCTTATATGGTGGGCGACCGTTGTGTGTTGCTTAAGCCATTGCGTATTGCGCGTTGATTACGTATCACACTCTAATTATCTAATATTGTTGTAATCCCAGATTCATTACAGCATGTTATGGACAGATAAACAATGAAATTTATAAATTTAGAATAATTAAAAAAAAACAAATGGTTTTCCATTCATCAATTTTCAGCTTCGAAATCCTGCAATTATTATGTCCCGTGAGTTTTCGTACAGCTAGTATTTTATAAAATTACTATTCCACTATACGAAACATTCATTAGCAGGCAGAGACGAAACACGACACCAGAAATATTTACCATTAAAGAGATAATTACACATGGTACATTCAAAAAGTAAACATCTTTCCTAATGGGCACAGCCTCCAAGATCTCATAAAGCCTGGGAAGGTTCAAGGCGATAATGCGTCGGGTTCCTTGGAGTTAAATTAAATAGCGAGTCCTTTGTAGGGACACTCCCCTTCAGTAATCGTTCAGAAATAAACATTAGAGCAGTGGTTCCCGAAGTTGACAGGACCGCGACCCACCAAAAAAAAAATTAAATTTTCGGGACCCACCTTCTGCCTCACATTTTCCCAATTCATATTGTAACTACACAAAAGACTGTTCAATTAAGAAAAAAACTAACCCATAAAAAACAAGTTTTTATTATACTCCTTTTCTTATTTAATCAGCTTTCGTTTCTACAGCATGCGTCGGACTCAGTTGTATGAAAAAAACATTAAAAATTTGAAAAATTATATTATAATTATTATTTTTTTAACGAAAATTTGTTAGAGCATTTTATCGTCGCCATGAGTCTGTCTGCAAAGTTTCAGCTCGATTGAATCACGGGAAAAGGGTTAAATATCGATCCAAAGTTTTTTCGTCAATCAAGCAAACAGACGCTATGAGTTAAAAGAAAGGAGTAAAAAAAGTAACCCATAAAAACCAAGTTTTTATTATACTCCCTTTCTCATTTACTAGTTGAAACATTTTTTTTCGATTAACCTACGCGTTGGGCTTCGGTCCGGCGACGCTACGAAAGGGAGTAATAAAAAACTTCCAAAAATCCTAAATTATAATATATTCAGGTTTCGCGTCTACCAGACGCGTTGAAATATTTTCATACAACTTAATAACTTGTATGAAAACAACCATTCATAATTTGAAAAATCCAAAAATTTAATAATTTTTTTAAACGAAAATTTGATAGATCTTCTTGATCGTCGCCACGAGTCTGCTTGAAAAGTTTCAGCTTGATTGGATTACGGGAAAGGGGTTTAAAATGGATCCAAAGTTTTTTCGTCAGACAAGAAGACAAGCAGACACCACGATTTAATATAAAGGGAATAAAAAGAAAAACCTCCAAATGTAATCGAAATTTTTGATTACAAAAAATATTAATATGTGATATTTTAATGGGAAGGATGCGTTTGTTGCCTATTTCTTGTCATAAAAGCATTAGCGTCGACTTGGTAATTTGGTAAATGATGAATTTTGGTAACTTTTAATCACAGTGAATTTGATACGTCCAATTTATTTCTGTATTTAGTCTTAATAGAAACCGTGGCAGAAAATCCCATAATTAACTACCTCATACATTGGCATAAGTATGAAGTAGTCAAGAGGAGGAGGACTTTCATAGTTTCGTCAAACAAGCAGGGATAAGTGTCAGCAACTGAGAGCCAGAATTTTGCTAATTGCTTGCGATTAAAAGTATTTTTCAGCGACGTATCTTCTGATGAATCAATGAGCTCTTCACTTGATTTTATTGTAATTTAAGTCAGTATGTTACCTTGAAATGAAATTTCTTTTTCATCTCTTCTTCGAAGTAGGCGTTAAAGTTATTTTTCAACTCTGTTAAATGAATAAAATTGCAGACACTACTTTTCTATAATAAACACGACACGACCCGGACGAGACTTGTTGCGTGGTGTTGTGACTGCGACCCACCTAATATCTGCTCGCGAACCACCAGTGAGTCGCGACTAGAGCCTTAAATCCAAATATTCAAACCTCGAATAAATTCGCCTGTTTTTAAGTATTCGTTATTCGAATACATTAAAAAGTTTTCGTAAAGTATTCGCTCATATTTATATTATAAGATTTTTAATATTTTTCCAAACGAAACGAAGGTTAACGAACCCTGAAAGTTATTTGCAACGGTTTTCAAATATACCGCTATGGGCTATATACTGAAGTCGGACATCAAAGATGTAAACGCCGTTAATTGTCGGACGTCTTTTGCATTTGCCTTTTTTAAAGTCATGCTTATCTTTATAGTTTTATTGTAATAAGTGCTTACGGTTAACACACTTTGTTTTGTCAACGATGGAGTCGGTTTTTTCATAAATAATTGAGCCAACAAACAAGAAGTTATATACAAAATAATTTTTTTTTAAACTTGCACGTGAGGTGTGAGATATGAAGTAAAATATATATATCTAAACTTTTGTCAGTTATCGAGAGAATACTGACTCGTCTGTATATAATTTTTTATTGTTTTTATATATGTATATTTACAAAATTGAAATATATTGTGTTTTTTTATTAATTTTATTTTTCAATATATTTTTCGTTTGTTTTTTTATAACATATATTTTTAAAAATAAAACAAATTCTCTACAATTATTATGTTTTTTTTTAAATATATAGAATATATTTATCTGTATTTATCAACCGAAGTAAATTACTGCTCTCTTAAAAATTTTACGAATATATTCGTATAATCGAATCAATTATCATTAACTGTTCGACATTCGAATAGTTGGAATCACGAATATTTGGAGACTCGCTCGACTCGCGACCCATGGTATGGGAAACACTACACAGAGAATACTCCAAGATTTATCTTACACAAACAGTATTGAGATTAACATACGAAAGCTGGAAAACGTCTCAACCGCCAGTCACCCCCAAATTCATTAAACGTATGGGATTAATAAGTTATATGCTTGTCTCGCTTTGATGTGGATTTGCAAAATGGAGCTCTTACAAAACATAATTGAGGAGGCTTCTCCGCCGAGCCCCTAAATGAAAATGTTCGGATTCAAGGCTTTCGGGGCGGAGGCAAATGGGCGCATCTTATTACTTCACGCCAAATTATTTCGCAGGACCTGCTGTTCGCAGTGTGATAGTCGAGTAGTTGGGGATTATGGGATTACGTATACCCGTTTTGAAGAAAGCTGAAGGGTGTTTTGCCATCGTGTAGAATATTTAGCAAGTCACATTATATTTTCACTCCCTTTCTTTTAATTCGTAGCGTCTGCTCGTCTGCCGAAAAAACTTTGGATCGATTTTTAACCCTTTTCCCGTGATCCAATCGAGCTGAAACTTTGCAGGCAGACTCTTTCGAAAAAATGTGTATATCGCATTGATTCTTTTTGTCAACTCAGTCACCGTCACGTTTGAGGGGTTGGCTGTGTCACGCTGGTAGGTACAGCCTTTTTCGAAAAACGATGTACTTGTTTGCCAATCGACTAATCAAAATCCACTGTGTAGAAAAAATATCAAAAGTCTTCCAGGGTTAAAGAAGGTGTATACAATATTCTTCCGAATTATTATATATATATTTATTTTAGAATACTACTGAAAATTATTATTTTAAATTTTTAACTCCTTTTGTAAATTCAGTATTTTTTTTAGATTTTGTTGTTTGTAAAGTAGGCGTCTGAATCTCTATTCCAGGAAACTGTAAATAAAATCCAAATAGTCAACAAAATAGGAAACATCCGTTAGCGATCAGCATTTGAAGAAGTTTATATGTTGTTTCTTTAGGTGCTACTGTTTACACAAAGCCGTATTGATTTTATAATAAAGATTTGATTTGTTGTTTTCTAGAAAGTTTATTTGTTTATCTACTAAGTAGGCGTCCTAGATATTTGAAAGATAAGGGTACTTTAGTTATGAATGTGTAATTATCCACGCTTCATATTATATGTGTTGTTAAAATTAATGTTGACTTTTTGAATGTCAAACAAATATTGATGAAGAGTAGATTACTTGTACATGACACACATACGAAATATCGACTTTTAATAACCAATAAGCTCTCAATGAATATTTTATTAACTTCACAATTTCAAATGAATAAAAATTTATATGATAATAATAAAACATAGTGACCCAAATATAGTATACAGTATAGATTAATTTATTTATATGATAATAATAAGACAATGTGACCCAAATACAGTATACAGTATAGTTAATTTATTACATTTACCTGTCCATATAATTTTGTACGATGTACGTTATCACCAATTTGGAGCAGATAATGGAGAAATGAGCCTCTAACATAAAATATTTTCAGTGTTCTGTAAAGTATCGCAATGTGCCTTGTGTACTATAAGATTGGTAAACAAAGTAACTGAGGCACATAGGTATTTAGGAATAAAAATAATCCCCTATTTAGAACCAGTCTATATGGTGATTTGAGCTACATATCAGAGGTCAAGCATATAGCACCAAAAACGAACTCTCGAGCAGCACAGTTACGAATTTTTCTTTTTTCGCTAACCGGTTTTTTTATAGCCATTTATATTCGTACATGTACCCGACGCGAATCGCTGGGAAATTGGAAGGGGTGATTTACAGGAATACAGGACGGGTGTGTGGAAGGGGATGAATACGATACGAATGTACTGTATTCATGACAGGGAAAGAAACATGGATGATAGCTAAACACACCACGGGAATGTGTTCCTTCTCCTTAGATTTCACTGCGATCTTCGCTAAACTGGCAATTCACTTGATAGATCTTCAAGCACCGTATGCACAAATTACAACGACGCCGACGGCACGACGCTTCTTGCAAAAGGTTATTTCGAGATGGTTAATTCGATAACACTCTCTCCACGGAAGGTAGACTAAAACTGATTGATTTGTAAGACAAAGGGAAGAAGAGGAGAATAAGGGGGTGTGACGTCAAATATCAAATTCGTTGCGCGAATGGCACCTAAAAATAGGCAAATAACGAATATCATTTATCTAAAATATAATTGGACAGAGCCCATAGGCTTGGTGTTTTTTATAATCGGCTATGGCCAGACCCTAATTTTATAAAATTAAGTAACTACAATACGTGCCAAGGTGCATTTTTGTACCTATTTCAATATTTACATAATTGTTTCACTGTAAATAGTTGCGGATATTTATACGAACCGTATGTTTTTCCGAGAAATGATTTTCGACGTTTCGTTGAATGCTTATTCAACGTCATCAGGAGGACGATCTTTACCCGTGGAAGTATTTGTGGCCTCGAAAGCAGTAATCAGTCCGCCCTCTACCTCCGCGGGTAAAGGTTGTCCTCCTGATGACGTTGAATAAGCATTCAACGAAACGTCGAGAATCGTTTCTCGGAAAATCATACGGTTCTTATAAAATATCCGCAACTATTTACAGTAAAATATGTCTAACGACCGTAATAACAAGCTTAACTCTTTACATAATTGGTCATATATTCAAAAATGCACGAATGATCTCATGTAGGGAACAATAAATATTGTTTTTTGAACTCACTCCATGTGCGTCTTGTGAACATCAAAGTCAGCGAAGGTCAGCTCCACGATCTGGTCGGGGCCGGCGATGAAGGTGAAGAGCAGGCAGTCTATGCCCCGGGGGTAGTTCTTGGGGTAGTCGGGGCTGCTGAAGGTGCCTCGGTCCTTGCCGTACGTCTGGGAGAACACCAGGCAGGTGCAGCCTGTAAAACGGAGAACATAAGTTATTAAAGAATTAAATAAGTAAACACCGCTGATCATACTGGGACTAAGACCAACAATAAATTAAGCATCCAATTTGGCTATCAATATCAAGATACGCCCGGAACAAATGCAGCTTCAATTATGCATAAAATATTTTTGTAACGTAATAAAATGAATACGAATTTCAAACTAAGTGAGAGTGAGTTAGTTTTTAGTTTGCTTGAATGATGTTCGACAAGATGAGTTTTTAATATATACAGTAATTTTTAATATATATATTTTGTCAATCTATGTGTCGTAGGGGGAGTGGTACATATTGTCAAATATTTATTTTAATATATAATAATATTTTTGCTAATTGATAAAATTGAAACAGATGTCGAACCATGTGAGAGTGAATTTTTTTGAAGGTGTCGTGATAGTTTGACAAGATGAGTTTGTTTTTAGTTATAGATGAGCCAGATTTCATAGGGCATGAAATCGAAAAGTGAGTGACATTGAGTCGTTAAGAAGTAGTTCGACTATTTCAGGTACTGATGATCCATAAGAGGATACAAGATATATATAAAGAAACCCGTGTTTCCCTATCCGCCAAGTTTTCTGCACAACCAGCCGCAACTGGTGGTTATGGTGGTTGATAGCCCTTGGTGTCACATCGAAAATATGCGAGTTTGGTGGGGATGGCTATGCGTGGGTGGGAGTGGGTAGGAGTGGGTGACAAAAATGTGCTTACTAGCGCATTATTTTGTTATGGGAAGGCCACAAATGCTTCAGATTGTTTCAAAATAGGCGCACCGACTGTGAAAATTTCTGTAAGGAGAAGGTTCTAGAAAATTCCCGAAAGTTCTATGAGGTTCTAAGCTGAATGGCGGAATGTGTAGGTGTGTCTAGAAGGTTCCTATACATTCGAATTTCTTGAAAGTTCTAATAGGAGAATGTTCTAGAAGGTTCGCAAAAGTTTTATGACGATCCAAACAGTGTTCTAAAAATCTACGCATGCGACGCCGCGCGGGCACAGCTAGTACAATCTAACATGTTTGCTTGAATTGCCTCTTATTGTTTAAATATCTCTGTAAATATATTAAATACAAAGTTAATATTTTACATATTCCTTCGTAATACATTCATATATTCGATACAATAATAAAAAATATAAATAATTACCTAACATTAACAAAAATTGATTTGTCAATCGTGTGTGTATTGCAGAAAGGGGTGGTGCGGGGAGCGAGTGCGTGGCTCCTTTCTTTATTCTATCTACCACACTACAGCCAGCATTGCATTCACGTCTAATTTGTTCATTCCTCACTCTATCGACCAAAGATTTTCTACACAAGCCTCTTAGTGAGCGCAGTCACTAACTTCTACTGTACTCTCTCTACTTTCATTCCTTTTTTGCCAATTCCAGGTCTCACTTCCGTATACCAGGGTTGGCACTAGAAAGCTAGTCTTGCATCATTTGACAGATTCTTATTGGCCATAATCTGACATAAAAATCTAAAATGTCTTCATGTGTACTTAGTTCACAGCAACGGAACGGGCGTTTAAATTTAATACCGCGTGGGAAAAGTCAAATTTTCTGGAGTTGCTGGTACGTCAAACCAAAAATAGTCTGAAATGTAAAGGAATGAAGACGTATCCACGTCAAAATGGATCTGTCAGATGTATCGGGCCCTAGAGGATTACACTTTACCGTTATTTTTAATGTTGCTACATTTCTCATTTTACTGCACGAAAAATAAACAACATTATAGCAGCCGCACGTCACATCGAAAGGGGATCCGCACCTCTTGTGAAGGCCTTCAGGTGCGCGAGCAAACATCGCTGAAGGCTGTTGTAATGTATCGCGAATAAACAGCCCCGACGCCCGTTACGGAAACGCCGAGGCTCTACTTCGCGAGTTTCAGGACTCGGTGACGCGTGTTTATCCAGGGCGTTATCCGTTACGTCGTTATCCGTTATGTCGTTATCGTGTTTGCGATAAGGGTCCCCGCAATAACGACGTAACAAATACAAACGTTTGCACATCGGCAGACTGGCGAAACGCTGAAAATTCTTCATACTCAGAAACAGATCCCTCAAATATCAGTCGATGTCAAATTATTTTCGTTTACATTTTTATTACAATTGTTTCAACTTAACGCAGTTAAAATGTTTCGACAGCTGTATAAAATACATTTTATGATATTATGTACTTTAAATATTATTTCCATACACTTCTTAAGTGTGATTTTAGAGCTTCTATGTGTGAGGGTCCGATTTTTTCAATAAGACACCGGCGTCAATTCACACGTTTGTACCAGAAGAATACTGCAATGTATTGTTATGGGTTTATTATTGTAACGAGCTGTTCGTTGACATTTGACAGTTCCATAGAAAAGTGTCACATGCGCAGAACGGCGGGCCGGTATGCCCAGTGGTTGAAATAAGAACTAACATGATTAATAAATAGCGAAGAAATGGAAGGGTTCTTACCCGAGTAGAAAAACAAAAGAGAGCTGTTCTTTTGTGTTTGAATAAAAAATAGCAGTAGTATTGCGTTGCGAGCGATTGTAAAATGTGAGAAATAATGTACAAGCGATAATAAAAGATTTATTTTACGAGTTGTGCCATTTCATTTTTCGGGCGAGCCACGCCACGTAACATTATTAATTGGACAATTGGACAAGTATTAAAACTGAATTATTTATTAAATAAGGTTCATATATACAAAATATGCGTGCCACTTATTGTGACATATGCTTTAGAGACGCGGCCTGACACTTTACGCACTCAGAATAACTAAATGAAGGTGCTGAGATCCATTACTGGAAAACTCTACGTGATCGTGTCCGAAATGAAGACATAAAAAAAACTTGCAAAGTAGAGGACATAAAACGATGGAGCGGATCCAGAAGAAGATTCTGGCGGGATCCGTTGCCAGAATGGACAGTGACAGACTCGTATATACAGCAGCGAATGAAATCCTCTCTGGACGACGCCTACCGGGAAGACCACCGAAAAGACGAAAGGATAGCTAGACCTCGTCATCCCAGGAGGCATAGTTTTCTATAGCACAGATCTACTAAAAGAAGAAGAAGAAGAATAATTATTTATTACACTGTCCGGGCATTATGAATATTGCCAAGTGTTTGTTGGGTAATTTGATAATTTAAGTACATTTGGCGGGCGGGACGCAGGAACCAATAAAAAATGCATGACGCGCACTGACCAGATTAGGTTAGGTTAGGTTAGGTTAAGTTTAATGTTTGTACTGTCACACAATAAAACAATTTAACATAAAAAACGTATTTTTTATTATTCTACCCGATAGGTGAAGGACATTATTTATAATGCCCGGTCTATATAATTATTTCTACAGTTTTAATCATATTGCTCTATCATATTGGGCATTTTTTAATCTGTCCGGTCATTATAAATAATGTCCTAAAATAAATCACTGTGTCTGCAACATATACAACAATAGGTTTCTCACAAGACTGTTCGTCTTCCCAAGCAAGCCTGCCAATTAAGAATGGTACCGTCTCCCGCGACCGGCACATCCACATAAATACACAACCGCATACAAAAACGTGCGCACGCACGGTGAGATATACTATACTAAATGTGTATTCTTCTTCTTACATCGGATCTGGGAACCAACTTTGTTTTTTTGAAAGATTATTCATCGGAACTCGATTTCCAGCTATAAATTAATCATATGTTCTTTGTGGTCTATCCTTTTCCATATAACTAACCAACACGCACGCCACACTTATCTTTTATAACGGTGTTGCTTATTCTTTCTCTGTGGGTTTTTCTTTAAAATACCACCTATATAATTTGTAGTGATATGGTTCGCGTTGTCGCAAACAGGTTCGATTTAAATAAAGCATCAACGTGTAGACTTATTATGTATTAGTCATACAAGCGCTTTTCCTTGTTTACATACAATATCATATTTTAGTTTGATGTGCATACTTGACCCAATTTCGTTTTTTTTTGATATTTGAAATTAACACCCAGTCAATGTCGACATAATATTTGCGCCATGTATTCATTCAGATTCCTGATTGTTCTGTAGGCTAGTTAGTGCATGTGATAAATATTGGTGAAAGTTTAACAATACTATGGTTGTAGTATGTGAACATAATAGTGTAGTGTTGGTCCTGACGAAGAGACGGGTACGTCTCGAAACCGTTAGACCTTAAATCTGGGAATGGTTTTTACTAAGTTAACTAACATTCTGTTGTATGTCATTTATTTAAGCTTCAGTAATTAGATCACGTCGCCTATTGTGACGTCAGAAGAAAATAAGATATAATTAATTTTATTTACACAAAGTGATTTGGAGACTCGTGAATTACACAAAGTACTTTGTATATGTATATTGGTTAACTGTGTTAAATGAATCCATTGGATAAACTATTCAATCTCCCTTTACATATATACAAGAAGGGCTAGTGCACATTATTCCACACAAAAGATTCTGGAAACTAATTCCCGATACGCCCTTAGTAAGGACAAGAGCCAGCCCCGTAAGCCGAAACCCTTTTAGGGATATTGTCTCGCTTTGGAAAGGCCTTTCACTTTGCGACAAGTATTTGATACAAGCATTATCATTTGTAATAAGATCAAGTTACGTAAAAAAATTGTTCACTTAATATTGATTGCTCTCAAAAATAACATTATTTTTATAACAAAGGTAAGGTACAACAAATAATAATTTTATATGTTTTTTTAAAGGCATACGATTGACCATCAATTTTCATATCGGGGTACTTTGTTTCTGCTATTTCTTAGTTAAATTTGCTACACTAGTCTGAGAGTAGCTAAAACATAATAAGAGTATTTATGTATATAATTTTGTTTCCCAAATATTTTAGTTTTTTTTAAATAAAAGCTTTTTTGCGTTGCTGTGAAAAAAGTAAATATTTTATTAGCAAAAGAACATAATATTTCACATAAAAATTTAGAAATAATAAAAGTACACATCATACCTGGGTATCAGTAGGTACCTACTGATCTTCATTTACATCTATTTTAAACTTAACCACTGGTGAAGTTAAACTTCATGTGGAAAAATCTTAGAAGTGAAAATGAACGCACTTCTCGTCATCCAATCGAGCTGTAATTTTGCACATCTCCCTCTCCCCCTCCCCCGCTCCCGATCACCCCACCCCATGTAGTAGATCAAATGTCTTCTAGTCTTCAGAATTAGTATATTACTGAAGATGATGCAGTAAGCATCGAAAAATTGTCATTGTGTAGTAAACAACGTTTTGTTTTATTCATAGTAAAATTCAAATAGTAAGCTAATAAGTGCTTAAACTAGATGATGTATAATACATGATATAATAAGAAAGCTATTAATCATTTAAAAAATAGACAACGAGATCTTGCATCTCATAATGCAGTGAAAGGTTGCCGTACATTGGGGCCCTGAAAGATGGAGAACATCAGGGCTGAAAAACCCTAGACAGTAGTTTGGCCAATCTGCTGTAGAGCTGTTCCGGGCTGAAGTATATAAATTTCTCATAGCCAATCTGATAGCCAACATCCATTGAACAGATAGGGCAAAAATAAGAAATGAAACCAAATATACATTAAATATGAAAATAAAAAAAAGTATACTAAAAAATTAAAAAACCGCACTGAAAGATATCATTCGCTTTCAAGCCAATCTATTATCATCACTGAAATAATTGTTTCTTATGCAAACTCAAAAACGTTAAATAGTTGTTATACAACCATCACTAATATCATCGTAATATTTTTTTATTAGTAAATGAAAGCGTTTTTATAAAAAGGGTTTGTACACAAAATCTTACAGGGGAGAGAAAAAGACACAGGCCCGAATTTAAAATCAATACTTAGATCATTTAAGAGTTAAAGTACGCCTTAAAAGCATAATTAATAAAAAATAACACTTTCAAGGCGTACCTTAATCTTTAAATCATCTATGTATTGAATCTGGATTCGGACCTTAGTGACATAAATATCCAGAACTTGCAATTATGGACATTAATTTTTTGTTTATACATATTGTAAAGTAATCTCCGTGATATCGTCTATCGGTATGCGTCATATCTTACCAGATATTAATGGAAGAATATAGACTTTTTTACCATCTTAGTCAACTTTTAAGGTCAAATTTCGGCATTATTGAGTTAAAATCATGAAAAATAAAATACCGCACACGGTGCATACTGTTATAATCACCATTTTAAAACAATTACATCACGTTATTATTTTATGTACTTTATATATAGACCCTTTTTATAAGAACTCCTTCAAATAATATAAAATGTGAAGAATTTACAAAATGTTTTTAAAAGCGAGCGATAACAAAAGATCTCGCCTTTATCTCTAGACACGATTCCTTTAAGTTTAATCCGGGATATGTATTATTTTTGATAAATTCTTCCTAGAATTTAATAAATAATAAATAAGGAAAGCTTTTGTAAAATAGCTATATTCCTTCAAATACCCACTATTTACCTGAAGGTTGGGTGTGTTGAATTGTTTAAAATTCAAACCGACGGGTTTCGTGAAGAAAATATCAGCTTTATAAACAACGATAATACCATCTGCCGGGAAAGATGAAAAATAGATTTCGTTATTCACAACAAAAATTGAAAGCGAATGGAAACTATTCGTTGCTAAGTTAAAAGCCTTTGTAGCTTCGCAATTTTATTATTTATTCAAATTCAACTTTTCGCGTTACGGAAGAGTATACAAAGCTGATAAAAATTATATAAATTTATCCTCACAAAAGGTTTCTCATTTATAAAGCGGTAAGAAGCTCTTTCTGAACCAGAGCACACAAAAGACTAAGGATCCATCATAGACAGACACCTCAAATGGACGATAGTGTATAACAAAAAAGATAAAATTAATTAATTCAGGTAAATTATAGAATATACGAGGAAGAGACGAAGTTATTTATATGGGAAAAATGTATGGAAGCCTTTATATAGTGGCCACAGAGCTTTTGACCTGTACTAGCTGAACAAAATCTCTGTAGACAAAATTTAGTCATAGTGTTCGTTGAATTTAATCTAAGTTATTAGAATGATTAGTTGTAATTGGAGTTCAATTTTTCAATTTCAATTTATTTATTTTCAATATAACATTAACATTAAAACATATGTTTAATTCGTAAATATTATTAACAAGTGAGAAAATATACGAACAAAATATCAAACGTATATAAATTCATTCATATCAAAGGTTTAGGAGAATCCTGCTTCGGAATACCCTCTCAGAGATACGGAACACATCAACATCCAGAGTTATATTGTTCAGTAAAGCAGTAGCTCTTCCAAAAGGCATAACCATTGACAGGTTGGTCCTGTATATTGGAATGTAAAAAAATCTATGCTGACTCTGTCTTAATTAATTAATGTAACTTAAACTTATAAATGAGCATTGAGTGAATTAAACATGTTCTTAGTGAATAAAACATGGTGATTCATAATCTTCTAGCTAGTGTTTTCTTGGGTATTTTTTCGTGTTTCTACTACGTCTCTGGCCGACGTTTCGGACTTCATTGCAGGGTCTATCATCAGGTCTGGAGTATTTTTATGGGTGTTGATGTTATGGTTAAGCAATCGTCTGTAATACCTGTGCAAAGATTACAGAGGTTTGGGAATTATTATAGTATGGTGGATATTTTTCAATCCTCTTCTTGTAGTGACATCTCCTATCGAAATTCGACAATCATGCATTTATTCACTCAGTGGGATAACGTTGGTACATACCAGTTTCTCCTTCTCCTTCCTTCTCTCGCCTCTTTTAATTAAGATAAATAAAAAAAATGAATGGCCGCCCTGGGCGTCGTCTTGCAGGTCGCGCGTACTTCGCACTGAGCGAACTGTCAAACACGACAACTGAACTGCCGCCATAGCATGGTTCCATATTTATATCCAAATACAGATATTTTTGTACTTTCTAGATTATTATAGCGTTTAGGAGAAGGTCCTCATCGCTTCTTGGTTGTTCCAGGGGTTTCTAGACTTTTGTAGATGTTTCCTGAAGGTTGTAGATAATTATCGTTCATTTTGTAAAATACATTAGGGCTGGGCCTAGACAAAATATAAAAATAAAATCAAATTAATAAAAATAATGCAGGGAAAAAAGAACTCGAGACAATGCTTGCCCCTAATGTAAGGACAGGATGATAGGGCATGAGAAAAAAATTTAAATGGATAATTCACGAAAGAAAACATTTTTCTACCAATCAATTATTCGTTTTACTAGCGAACAAGATAATGTTGAAGACGATAGTCGTTATGCACTCGAATCACGTTAATTTTGCTACATTCCATGTTGTTTGCCTCATTTTTACTAAGGATCGTGGCAAAAGATTGTTGCCAACAAGATAGCCAGTAGCGTCCTTGACCTGACCTGTCCACCTATTTGGAGATTGGTCTCTTCTTTTTTGGTCTTCTACCTTTTATAGGTTTTCCGAATTTTCTATTACCCTTTCTGCGTGCAAATCGGACACATTAGTGCATGCATCTCAGACAGATTATTGCAAATTTTATTTTATTGCAAATTTTTATGCAACAAAAAATGAGAGGTACAGCGAATGCTATTTATTTTAATTCTGATAACCTTTTTAATACCAAACAAGCAGTATTTATTCATGTAAAAATGTACGGTATTTTCTGAAGCTTGATTTACTGAATGGTTTCCCAGGAAAAGCTGTAATACTCCGACGTTCTTTGTCCGTCTTTTGCTGGCGCACACGACTATATTTTGGCTTTGATCGCCGAAACAACATCATGCTATATTACAAACGGAAAATTACAATTTTCATGAAAGGAATCCGAATAGGGAAAGAGAGAAAACAATAAGTGAATTTTCTTTGTAGGTGTGTAGGCCCGGGTATTAAATTTTAATATGGACAGAAAAGCCGGAGTAAATTTAACCTTTGTGTTCCCAAGCGGGGTATGGTACAACCCAAAATTATTTACGTATTCAAAAATAATTTGTTTATACTTTTGGGTAAAAAGATGATAAAATTAAATAATTGAAGCATTGATGGAAAGAAAATGGTGTAGGCACAATAAAATAAGAAGTGAGAAAAGTGAGTGACGAATTGAGATCTCACAATATGAAAATACTCATATATACATCACAAAATGCAGTGGAGAGATCAGTGATAGAACGAAAAATCAAAGAAATCTGTCCCCACGGAAGATCACCAGCCAGATAGGCGGATCTGGTGAATTTTGCAGTTTATGGCTCACTTCATGAAGCCGTCAGAAATGCTGCGGAGCGCAACAGAACCTTCTTCATTATTACAAAAGTGCAATGAAGGGCAAGAATATAGAAAATAAAATAAAATACATTATAGTGAACCTTATAGCACAGATGGACTCTATCACTCGCGTTATTTTAATAGTTTTAAAGAGGGTGTAAATCCCAATTAAAATCCCTAGTAACTCGACGGGTAAACACTCTAAAACTGCGGTTTCATAACGTTCCAGCCGATCTCAGGCTCCTCTGTTGGGTTCTCGGTCGGATTTTTCGTGCGTCTTCTCATCACAGCTACCGATTCTTCTGCTGGGTGTGCAGACCAGATCATCTGTGAGTTGTGCTTTCAGTTTACCAGTAAACAATAACAAAGGCTCGGACTCGAGATCACCTTAGATTTCATACAGATAATTGTGAATCTTAGTATTAATGTGCATTTGGTTTAACGATTTTAAGATCTACAACGCTGCAAAGAATTCGAAGATATTCTATCCCGTTTATCATTCTTTTTACTCCGATCAGTAGGACAGGTAAGCAGTGTCATTGTATATGATAAGAATAATATCCTATATATATTTTAATGTCAGTTTCTGCAAGATGTGGTGTTTTAATATCATAAAACTTCATTTTTAAATTAATAAAATTAAGTTTGATATGATGGAATATCAATGAGACCAGTGAAACACGGTACTGATGAAATCCTTTCCTGTTTATTAAAAAAATCAATTATACACAGCAAATAAAATAAGATCAAATATGGTGATGATCTTGTCCGGTGTGGTTGCGTGGCTGTCTGCTGAAGATCTCCGTCGAATAATCTTGAAGATAGTTGAAGTTCTCCGACGCCAGCTCAACCAGATATTAGTAGGTGATAGGTTTCGAAGTGGGTATTCCGAAGATTTGGAATACCCGATGATCTCCGTCGATGGATCTCGAAGCAGGTTGGATAAGTTGTACGACGTCAGCTCAATCAGATAATGTGGAATAGTAGGTACTAAAGTTGGTATTTCCGAAAAAAAATGGAAATGCCCGATGATCTCCGTCGATGGATCTCGAAGTAGGTTGGAGAAGTTGAAGTTCTGCGACGTCAGCTCAATCAGATAATATGGAGTGGTAGGTACTGAGTTGGTATTTCCGAAAATTGGAAATGTCCGATGATCTCCGTCGATGAATCTCGAAGTAGGTTGGAGTAGTTGAAGTTCTGCGTCGTCAGCTCAATCAGATAATATGGAGTAGTAGGTACTGAAGTTGGTATTTGGTGAAGTTGGTAGAAAACTGGAAATGTCCGATGATCTCCGTCGATGAATCTCGAAGTGGGTTGGAGAAGTTGAAGTTCTGCGACGTCAGCTCAATCAGATAATATGGAGTCGTATGTACTGAGTTGGTATTTCCGAAAGTTGGAAATGCCCGATAATCTCCGTCGATGAATCTCGAAGTAGGTTGGAGAAGTTGAAGTTCTGCGGCGTCAGACCAATCAGATATCAGTACGTAGTAAATACTGAAACTCGTTATTCCATCCGCCGGAATCGGTAGGTAGCCCTCCGTCGTTAAATCTCCCGGTCGTCTATAAATTCTTCCTCGCAGCGTAGTCGGCTTATCGTATGATAGGTATTGGTGTCTTGAGGTTGTCGATCGTCCCCGTTGATAATTCTCGAAGTCTGCTTGAGAAGAGAGAGCTCTGCGGCATCAGTTAAATCAGATGTCAGTACTTAGCGATTACTGAAGCTCGTTATTCCGTCCGCCGGAATTGGTAGGTAGTCTTCCGTTGATAAATCTCCCGGTCGTCTATAAATTCTCCTTCGTGGCGTAGTTGGCTTATCATACGATAGGTATTTTCTTCTTGATGATTCCTTCCTGTAGCGCTGGGTGGGCAGAGGAGCTGGGGGCTCGTGCCTTTTCTTCTTTCTTCTTTCTTCTTTCTTCTTCGCCGGCCGGAACACTTGTCGAGGCATTAAAATGACCTTTCTTTTATTTCCTCAAAAAGCGCCGTGCACGAGCCGCCTGTTGGGCATTCCGCCAATAGAATAACGCCACCACTGCATTTTTCAGGAGTGGGGATCGCACATAAGCTCGGAGCCCTGTCTTTCAGTCGTGCGCGCGCAGCTCTCGGTGGTAGGCCGACTATGACACGGTATTCTAGTTGGATGTAAATTTTATTTTTAGTTCATTTTCATGGTCAAATGCAATTCTCCCTTGTTGATGCGTAGCGAGTAGTCGGAAATGGGAGCGATGTTCCGAGGCATTCATCTATGTGGTATGTGGTATGTTAAAATCATAACGAAACATTTTTTTTCATTCTTCTTCTTTTTCTAGTGTCGTGTCAGGTCATCTCAACGTTGACTATCACTTTGAGAGTAGATCGATCTCTAGCGGCTCGAAATAGCTCTTCCACCGTCTTTATCCCTGTCTCATCTCGTAATGTAAGGAGATCTGCTTCCTTCCGACACCCCGATTCCTCTCGATCTTGCCCTCAATAATCAATTCAAAAGCCCCTCTTTCCCTTCTAAGCACCCACGTATTATACCTTTCGGACTTTGATATTTGCCAACAACTCTCTCTCTCAGTTCTGACTCTCTAGAGTACATCTGAGTTGCTGACCATATTTGTCCACGCTATACGCAAAATTCTACGGTGTAACTACATTTTGGCTCATGATATTGGTTGAGGATCCACGATTCAACTCCGTACAAAAACACGGACCGAACATAGCATCTGACCATTCTTTGCCGAAGTTTCAGATTCAGGGTGTCGTCGCAAAACATGCATTTTTTTAAATTAATAAAATAAAATTTTATACTTTTTTCTAATACAATATTGGCACTTGGTAAACATCACATGTAACTATGCCCCGGCAGAGTAAATAAAGTTAAAAATCCCGTTGACGCAGGGTATTTTTCTTTTTTTTTTCGACATCCGCAAAGGAAAACCAAACACGAGCCTTATTAATATTCCAGGGGTAGACACCGGAGGGGCGGGGAAGGGAAGACGGACTGGTGTCAAGGTTAGACGTAGTAAAGTGTGGGAGATTATATGAAGGATCGTGACACGGCTGTTTTTTATTCCCCTGTCGGAGGGATTTATTAAACTTGAAATAGGAGGGGGCGGAAAAATTCGTAAAATTCGGGAAAGGTCTGTTAATAATGCTTTTCCTTGCGAGGTACTAAAATAATGGACTTTTAAATATTCACAACCTTTGTAATTTTTTTTCCGATTTATTTTATTTCATTTAAAAAAAACTAACTAATTCGGAGCGGATTTTGTAACTTATCCAAATATTTGTTTTAATATTCCAAGGCAATGGAGCGAGATTTGTGACTCAATTTAGTCTTATACGATAGATTTTTTAAACTCCATCATATGACACTCTCATTTCAATTTTTTGAAAATTCGTCCAGAGCGGGTTTTGCAACTCTACGCCTCAATACGATATAAGAAATTAAGACATAATAAAAAAGTAACCCATAAAAACCAAGTTTTTATTATACTCCTTTTCTTTGTTAAATATAACAACAATTAAAGACCAATTAAAACATATAATATAACACTAAACTTACTTACAAACTTACAAAAATTTAATATATTTCTAAAATGTCAGATGCTTTGAGCTTTGACATGACACTTCATGCTTTGAAGATTAAATTCTAAAATCATTTGTCAGTCAATTTAATCAAGATTTTGATGCATTTGTGAATTTTGCTGTCATCTGTGAACCAATTGTCATAAATTTTCGAAATTCGTAGTGAAGTACCTATTGCATATACCGACGGAGTAATTCAAATTTTAAATATTCCGTAACGTCGTCAGGCCGCTGTTGGTAGTAATCAAACATTTGTACGGTTTCCAATTTAAAAAAGTCAATAAAATTTTCTAAAAATCTAAAATTATACTATAATTATTTATTTTTTTCAAAGAAAATTTGATAGATCTTCTTGATCGTCGCCACGAGTCTGCTTGCAAAGTTTCAGCTCGGTTGGATCACGGGAAAGGGGTTTAAAATGGATCCAAAGTTTTTTCGTCAGACAAGAAGACAAGCAGTTGCCACGAGTTAATATAAAGGGAGTAAAAAGACGCTGTGATATGAAACCGCCAAACGTCGAAAATCAAATCTCAACACATCCAAGCGGTTTGTATAAAAGATCCGATATTTCAATACCTTAATAAATATTACTTTTATTCCCTAATTATATTGATGAAGTACAATCATTGTACTAAAGAATACAATCATTTTGCTTGTTAATGAAATTTGTGAAAGAACACGGTTAACCTGAGTTATATAACATATTACAAATTTTTAGAAAGAAGACGAGAGTGTACTCAAACTGTTTGATCATCTTTAATTGAATTATCCTCCCTTTGTTCTCGTTTGCTGGAATGTTCCAATTTCCACGACTTCAAAGGGCTGCGAGGCTTTCAGGGTGACAGGTGGTATGTGAGTACCACCCCAAGTACCCGAAGTCTTCAAATTTAATCTTTTTGAAAATCCGCGGTCAAAGTTTAACCGAAAAGGTACAATTTGACAGGTTTGAGGCGATTTTGTAACAGGTATTTTATTATAATTAATTTAATCTGATTTCGTTTGAGTAATTTAACAATATTAATAATTAATGAGATTAAAGGTTTATTTTTGAGAAATTATTTGAAATAGCTGCGAATTTTAATATTTCAGAATTCTGAGTAGTACTTGTATCCTTTGTGTTTCTATGTAGGGTAATAGAGTGAAACAGGTATTTTTTATTCACTGTTTGGCAAAAAAATACGAGATGTATTTTTTTGCCAAACACAAAAGACGATGTGTGGATTCCTTAATTTTTTTTTTACATAATGGAAACTTAACTTTTCTTCTTATTTTAAAATTTTATTTTAAGGCTTCTTTTCATAAAACAAATAATTTTTTTTTTATTTAATTCTAACGACTTGATGATTTTTAATACAACATTTTCACATGTTTCGTAAGCAATGCTGCTCTGAGGACGAAAAATTTACATAAAATGATTTTCTGTTTAGATAGAGAAAAATAAGCACCTTTTTTACTTATTTAAATACATTTAAAAAATACAAAAATTATGATGAACCGTTTAATATACACAATATTTTACACGGTTTATCATAAAACATATTAAATATCATAAATACATACATTGAGAATATAATATATTTCCGAAAAAGGGAGAAAGAGGAAAGAACAGGAGGAAAACCAATCTATTTCTCAGAACCCCCCTGTCCACCGGATGTACGTTGTGCGGTTCTAGAATAGGGCTCCCCAGCCACGCTCGAACGCACAATCAACAAAACATGGCAGACGTTGTCCTCGCAACGGGGGACCGCTGAAGAAGGCGTTGAGACTAAAATTTCAGAATCTATGAAAGCAGAGGTTAAGGTAAATGATAATGGTAGGTGATAATGAGCCAGGGTTTAGATTCCAATCAAAGATGGAAGCAAAGAAGAAGCCTTACGTACGCTGGCGTATGTAGTTCACGCCGTTCGTGCTCGCTTATTCATTCCGTCTTTGGTCTTTCTATCAACAAGAAGAATTTAATCCATCCATTGCAAATTCAGTGTAAATAGACTGTAAGTGTTATTCCATATTTGCTTGCACCTATATTGCGATATATTCTACTCAATCCCATTTCTCGAATGCGTAGACTGTTAAGTGATCATAACTCGGTAAATGAATTGGAAGAATCCTCAAAATTTACAGAAAATTGTTACATTATATTTTTTGATAAAGTAATGCTTCTAATATTCTATTTATATATATTTTTGCTATTAATGTCTCGTGTCAGTTGGTCCAAAAAAGGACCATTGTACTCCCGACGTTACAAACAGATCACACTGTTCATCTTCAGGGGGTGGTGACTTGTTACTGAGTGTAGCTCTTACACGTTCGTAAAAACACGTTGTTTAAGCCAGGTTTACCTGGCTCTGATCTGTCGGCCTTATTTTATTTTTTTTCAGTTGGAATTTATTCAGTTCGAAAAATGTGGTGGTCCTTTATTTGCATTAATTCTAAGAATTCTATCTGTTTTTAGGGGTTTGGCAATTCGTTCGGCGCTAATGAGTTTTAATGTAATAAAAAACAAATTGCCAATTATACCCACCATTAACACAAACATTAACCAAAGAAATGGAGAGAGAGCTGGACGTCCTCGTCACAAGAACAGGACTGACCTGTCAATACAGATCAAGAATCTTATAGAATAAGAAGATTTAAAATCAATTTATAAACCCCAATGTTGGTATTTTTAATAAGTGAATGGTGAAAACAACGTATATTATTTTTAAACATTTTATCATGTCACCAGAAAATCATTTTGCTCTTTTTGTAGAAGCAAAGCACAAGTCTTTTGGCGTGCTCCACTCGTTAATCAGCGTGATCTCCATACTCTCACTGAGTGGCTCCAGTATTGGACAAGGTAGTTAGGATATTTCGATGACAGGATCACAGGAATCCCTTCCTGGTCATGTACACTTAAAGATGAGGAATAACAGTGAGATGAGAAGGATTAATTGAGACTGTAATTGAAAAATCAAGAAAGGGTTTTCACATAAAGAAGAAAGTTTGCGAAGGAAAAGAAATTCGCGACAAAAGAAACATTTCCCTTGGCAACGGATTCCAAAGAAGTTTAACTCTTTCAATTTTTACTTTAGCCAACTTTAAATTAATTTTGTGTTAATTTCAAGCGTTACCGAGAGCATTGTCGTCACTTTAGAAAGAACAAGGTATAAATTTTCAGCTAAAAGAAGTTTAAAAGTAATTCAAACATTATTTCTTATTACTGTGGAAATCGTTTTTCTCGTGAGTTTTTCTGAAGGTAATGGATTGTTTAACTATAGAATTTCTGCCCTGAAAAGAGAGTATTTTTTAATATTTGAAAAGCGGTAACTTTGTGATTCGGGATTTTAAACGAATTTTTTTTTTGTAAACATTTTTTACGTTACTGAACAATCTTCTGGTTATCCCGTTATAATTTTATTATATTGCGGGCTCAATACTAGTATTTTCAATGATCATTTTTCAATACTTAAATGATTAGCTTTTTTTTAATGCTTAAACTAGATAATTTAAACAGAAAAACTAAAGATTATCACTAAATATCTGGTGATATCTAATATTTTTTCATTCAAATATCATACATTTATCGTAGACACAACGCTATTACTAAGTTTTATTTGTAAAAAATAACGTATTGACTAGCAATGAAAAGAAGGTCTTTAATAAGCACCAAAACATTAACTGCAATTATTTCAAATATTTTTTTAAGTTACCTCGTTCTAGTACTGACCCCACGTTATATTATGTAGGAAGTTGAGATAATGAAGGTATTGTTCTAAAAAAATTGTATTAACGCCTCTCGTTGTGGGGATGAGCTCATTATCACGATCTGTGAATCCATCACTGATACTTGTATGTCGAAATCACTTACATACAGTGATTAAATACCAGTAAAGGTCATTTTACGTGATTTTAAACATAATTGATGGCCTTGTTTCGTACCTATTGACATATTTATGTGGGTTCTTTGTGATTTGCGTTTCTCACTTATTATCACTGCAGCCTTCGTGCCTTCATTTTCCCCAGAATTATAATATTAGGTCCTTACATATGAAATCGGCGTTTTGCCGTACTGGCAAATTTGATCTCAAATATCTTCACTTTGGTTAGGAATTCCAAATCCAAATTTATACAGCTATTTACTCATGTATTTGTGTTTTGAAAATTATAATTCATTTGTTTTTTCCTCAATTTTTTTTTTCTTTGCGTCACTCAGTTTACAAAATGAAAAACTCGAAATATCGCGTTATTTACGAGTACGAGTTCCACCGTGGCACCAGTGCTGCAGAAACGGCTCAAAGGATTAATGATGTGTATGGCGACGGTGCCGCAAAAGAAAACACAGTGCGTTTTTGGTTCCAACGTTTTCGTTCTGGAAATTTCGACCTGCAGAACAAGCCCCGTGGACGGCCGGAGACCAAAGTTGATAATGAAGAATTGAAGGCTATTGTGGAATCGGATCCATCGCAAACCACATCCGAGTTAGCTGCAGGCTGCGGTGTTAGTGATAAAACTGTTTTAATCCACTTGAAGCAAATTGGTAAGGTGAAAAAGCTTGAAAGGTGGGTACCTCACGAATTGAGTGAAGCAAATCAACAAACGCGCGTTGACTGCTGCGTTGCATTACTCAACCGGCACAATAATGAAGGGATTTTAAATCGAATCATTACCTGTGATGAAAAGTGGATCCTGTACGATAATCGGAAGCGCTCATCGCAATGGCTGAACCCTGCCGAACCAGCCAAACCATGCCCCAAGCGAAAATTGACTCCAAAAAAGTTACTTGTGAGCGTTTGGTGGACTAGTGCTGGTGTCGTTCACTACAGCTTTCTTAAATCTGGCCAGACGATTACGGCAGATGTCTATTGTCAGCAACTGCAAACCATGATGGAAAAGCTAGCTGCTAAACAACCGAGGCTGGTTAATCGCTCTAGGCCACTGCTGCTTCATGATAACGCTAGACCACACACTGCACAACAGACGGCTACCAAATTAGAGGAGCTTCAATTGGAATGTCTAAGACATCCACCGTACTCTCCGGACCTTGCCCCAACAGATTACCATTTTTTTCGAAATTTTGATAACTTCTTGCAAAGGAAAAAATTCAACTCCGATGGGGCAGTCCAAACCGCCTTCAAAGATTTTATTGATTCCCGTCCGAATGGTTTTTTTAGTAAAGGGATCGAAGAACTACCTATGAGATGGCAAAGTGCATAGATAGCAATGGTACATACTTTGATTAAATAAATATATTATAATAAAAAAAAATCGGCTTTATGTTCCTCCCATACTAAACGCCAATTTCATATGCAAGGACTTAATATTAAGTAAATGACGGTAATACAAATATCTAATACGATCCAATACCAGTCACACTTATACTAGTGACTCGATACTAGGAATTTATATCATCACTCTTAAATAAGAGTGTAAATAGACAGTAGTGAACACGTTAACTTATATCCTAGCATAGTTCACATACACAAATTCATGCTAGTTGCTCCTTTATTGTTAAGTTGTTTTCATTAGTTTCATTTATGCATCTCTGAATTCACACATGAGAGAACTTATTTTACTTCATTTGTGCATCAATTATGCATTTTGCATACAATTCACGTAGCTCATGGGTGGTATGTGGATGCGGCATTCAGGAATCAGTTTAATAACCGGTAGCTGAACGGGATTTTAGATACACCAGAAAGCAATTTACACATCTTTTTGCTATTGAAATTAAAAAGATTATGCGTCTTTTTATGTCATAGAAATTCATAGAAAATAGAACATTTCCTCATTGAAATTTAATCCAACATCGAATATTGAAACAGGTAGACGTTTAAAAGCAGTCAAGTAAGCGACAATTGTGTCCAACCACAATATTAACATAAAAAATAGCATATTTGTATAATTAAGACTGACAAGGCTAGTTTATCGAACTAAAATTTAAAGGCATCTTTGTGGCATTGAAATTGAAAACAACAAACGCTTCTTTATAGTACAGAGTTTAAAAATAATAAATTAACCTTTGTGTAGTTAAAATTAAAAAAAATAAATTAATCTTTCTGCTATTGAAATTGAAAATAATAAAATCTAGCTAATGACATTGAAATGAGAGCAATTAAGACAGATCAGCTGTGAAAAAATCAGCTATCTTAGATTGCTTTCTTAGACTTTGCAGGCGGATGTAATGACCGCTACGTGGTCATTGATATTGATTGGTTGCCGGCTGTACTGATCGCTGTGCGCCCATAAATGTCTTCGATTGACTATCACCCATTGCCTGCTATTTTTCATACGATTTTGTTATTATTTCAAACCGGCAATGGAGACGTTGCGTAATGCGTGCATCATTTTCGAAGCAATTATAATAAATATACGTCGTCCTGTATGTATTCGAGTTTAACATCTCTTATCAATCTTAACTTAGAAATTAAGCGTCAAAAATTTATTTGCCTGTAGGAAAAAAAAATTGCAAGAAACTATAAATATCGATATAATATTTCTTCTTGAAGTGATTCTTAGGTTAAATATTGTATAAGTATATAATATTTACGTATATTTTTAAATAATTTTGTACAGTTCGATTTTTCAATATTTTCTCATTCGATATTTTTAATATTTTTTGTAACTGAACAAGTTTACCACACACAAGAATCATAATTCTTTTTGGTGAGGAATATACATACAAAAAAACTTAAATTGTAAACATTTTCTAGGTATCATTATAATAAAATATTATATATATTATTTATTAAATAAACAAAAAAAGTGACGTTCACACTTCATATTGCGTTTTTTAAGCAATTATAATATAAATTTGTGGCATAGACATTGAAAGCAATGTGTATTAACGGAATATAAAGATGAGTATTTTTTGTCCTGGGAAGTATAATACAAGTATATAATATATAAAACACCGTACAGTGATATAATGGAAGCTTTCTAACTGGGCTTGGTACGGAGCCTGCACAGAGCACGTCCGGGAATAATAAAGTGGGGAGAAACATATCCCGGGGCGTCGGGAGGTTCCAGGGAACGTTTAATATTTTTGGTTCATTTACAGGAGGACGGAGAAGGCCTTCGGGCGTAATGCCTTACAAGGGCTTGTCGTGAAAAACGCTCATTTAAATTGAGCTGAATCAAAATATTCCTATTTACACGTCCGGGAAAATGTCAATTTTTAAGAGCGGCTGACAAAAGCGGAACGCCCTTGGAAAATCTATAATTTCAGAAGAATTTTTTTATTCAGCATTTTCCAATTTTCAAGACACATAGCTCACGGATAGTCAATAGGCATGACTGCAGTATTAAGGAATTAAAAAATAAGTGACTTTAGACATGATCGTTTTAATATTATTAATATTTAAAGCATTAACTTTGTGGTTAGACATAATAAAGGAATGTTAGTAAGCTTAGTAAAAACCACTACCAGATTTAAGGTCTACCGGTTTCGAGACGTACCCGTCTCTTCGTCAGGACCAACACTACACCACTACATTCACAACACTATACACCCCAACCATAGTATTGTAAAACTATCGCCACTATTGTTCACACGCGTGTTAATCTTGTCAGAGAAATTGAACTACTCCGTACGTCTCGAAACCGGTAGACCTTAAAACTGGTAGTGGTAAGTTTACTCACATTCTGTTGACCCAGTTTTAATTTATACATCGAGATTAATAAGATTCTCAATAAAATAAAATTATAAAATTGTGCAATCCGCCATTTTAGCTGAAACACCGGTCAGAGCGAATGACATCATGCCTAAGTACCCATCACCGTGTCTTTGAACTGTTGCCATAGACACAATGCAATGTTTACCAAGGCTTGACGTCACGTACACGAAATGACAGCTGTCGGCGTTTTTGCGCGAAATTAAAAATAGGTAGATGAAAATGCAATTATTTGCGTAAAACCTTTGTTTATTACTGAAATAATGTTATTTTCGGTAATAGTAGGCGTGTACCTATATTGTAGAAGATTATTTTAAAATCTGTCACATGCCTATTGATAGATGATAACCTGGTGAAGTTGGTAGCGACTTGAAAGGTAGAGAACCGGTAGACGGACCAGATTAAAGACTCTCAAATTATCAATGATACCAGTAATGAAGGATTTTATATATAAATATTAAAACTAACAGTATTCAAAAATATTAAAAATTCAGTCGACAAAACCATATTTATTCATGCACATCATACTAACTCAAATCTCTTTCAAAGAAGTCCCCTTGGTAATGTACATAATTTTTCTGGCGATCCCGCCATTTTTGGAAACACTCCTGAAGTGCATCTTTTTGAATGGTATTCAGCTGGGCCATCGCGTTCCACAAAATGTCTTATTTTATTTTATTAATAAATCGGATCAAATACTTTTGGTGGCATTTTTAATTTGAAGAGAAGCCTAAAATTACATTGAGCCTTGTCATAAGTGAAGAAAGCCTGATTTAACCAGGAGAATGCTGGATTTGGCCAAGAATGCCGGAATCTAATCAATGGTCGGGTGAATTATTGTGATGGAGCTGCTCTATCGATTACAGTTTTCACACGAATTGTAACGACATACTCTTCAAACCTAAAGCCTTGGTCAAAATTGAATGTAATAATCCAATGCTTTCCCCATCTTGTTTGCAAGTTCTCGGACTATGATACAGTGATCCTGTATGACCAAAGTACGTACTTCGCTAATTAAATTGTTGATGTGAGATGCTCATAGCATCGTCCACAAAAGTCTGTTAAATCTTGCAAATGGGGATCGCCTAATTTTTGAAAAAAAAGCAATATCGCTGCTTAGTCTAGGTTTTCCTCTTTGTCCTTCAATTCCATTTTAAGGTATCTAAATATGTGTCTTTGTCTTCTTCGAAGTTGATTTTTGAAGAAGTTTATAATGATAATTCTCAGGATATTCTCATTTGCGATTATTTCACACAAACTTAGTTTTTCCAACCATTTATAGTATTGTTAAAAAATACATCGTTTTTGTAATCTTCTTCTTCTTATAGTGCTATTCCTATCGGAGGTCGGTGATTATATTGTTGATCATAACTCTATTCACCGCTGCACGAAAAAACTCATTTGGGTTACGTTGGCACTAGTCCCTCGAGTTATGCAGCCAGGAGATGCAGAGTCTTTCAACGCTGCTTTATCCACTTATCATCCCTTGGTTGATGAGTTGGTTAACACTATACTTCATATGTTCAAGATACTGGAGCTTTCTTATCTGATGGTCTGTGACACTTCTCGAACTTTTTTTCATAAGCAAGAGGACTTCAACATTTGCAAACCAATCCACCCAGAAACTTTCAGTTTGCTATATATATCAACTATAGAGCCGCATCTCAAAGGCATTACAGATTATTTTCGGTTTAGTATTCATTTATTCACCTCATAAAATACAATTTCTCCACCATATTTTATAAAATACGATCGGGTAAACTAGAAATTTATCGAACTGGTCTTAGGTAGCCAGTTTGCTTCTATGTATTATATACAAATTGAAGCTTGATATAGCCCAGAAGTAATTTAGTAGGATAGTTTATATTAAAATAGTAAACGTGCTTGTATATACTCTGTACGTCAATAAGTTAAGGGAGGAAAGTATAACAATTCAGGGAGCACAAGCTACCCCCGCCTGGCATTAGAAATATGAGCATAAGATATTATTTGTTATTGGAAATGAATATTCGATTTTCAGTTGATCAAAGATTCTCAAAATTTGTGTGCGCACTTACTAAAACATTTCATTTAACCTATTCGTGGTAAAATAAGCAGCGCGTCTGCTCATTGTTAAAAATTAAGTCAATTTCAAGAAATATTTTTTTATTATATTAAAAAAATCATTTTTATTGTGAAGCTACAATTTCAGAACGTAGTTATGTGAATTTTTTAAAATAAATTTTATTAAACAATTAGAAAAAACATACAGAAAAATAAAAAAAAAGATAAAAAATATTTGAATGCTACCAAAACTCCGGACCATGAACATCCTATCTATCCGGGAAATGTGCAAACGTTCGACGGACGTTTCATGGATGATAGGAGATTCATGGTTTGAGTCCCGGTAGTTGCCAAATATTTTTTCGTTGATTTGGCTTTTTCTGTATGTATTTTCTAATTCTTTAATAAATTTTATTTTAAAAAATCTCTTTTTATTACAGTTAATCAGTATTTTTTAAATAGAGAGGCGAACGAGATGCGTCACATCAAATTCTGACTATTTTAAAAAATAGGACTAATTTACAGGTTTCTTGGAATGGGGCTCGAATCACCGAAATACGGATCGCCAGGAGAGACTTTTAACCACTAGACTAACGAGATTTTCATTTTCATTGGATTGCGGTACCACGAAAATACAGTCTAAACCTTTTTTACTCAAAATTATACAATTCATCAAATATTAGAAGATAAGAATACACAATGATGGGAATTTTGACATTAATTGACATATTATGTCTTGACACTTTTGGAATTTTGACATAAAACCACTTGATATTTAACGACTTCAAGTTCTAAAATATAACTATCTAACTAACTAACCATTACGCCATTTACCCGTGGGGGTAGGCAGAGAGGATAGAGCGCCACACTCTTCTGTCCTGACATACAACTCTCGCCTCATCCACATTGTTGTTGTTGTTGAGGCTTCTAACGGGACAACCTTCCAGTATCTGTTTAATCTGGTCATGCCACGTCTTCCGCGGTCACCCTCTCTTTCTATATAACCCTTCTATATATGAGAATAAGGACAAACATAAGCATTTTTGCTATATTATTGTCATAAAAATTGTAGGTAAAAATGCTATATGGCACATCCAATATCACTAAATATTTATAATAATTTTTCTTAAAAATATAAACGAGAATACTAGGACTTAACTGACTAGAGATAATTAAAAATCAAATAAATTTAGTTTTATGTCAAAAGTTTAGAGAAAAAACACATAGGTTTATGAAAATTTTCATAAAGGATTTTCAAATAACTGTAAATCATGAAAACAATATCATTTCATTATAGAATTAAATGATTTTTTTGTTAAAACGATAATAAATGCTTAACCATGATTAATTTTTATTACAACAGTTTTACGTGCTTTGGGAGCGATGCTCCTTCCTTCATGGTGAGAAATATATATTTCTTGTCCTGGAAGGAAGATGAAAAAGGGATGGACCGCAAATTGAATTTGAAAAATTTGACGAAGTGATTTGTTTGAATTGAACCGTATGTAAAATCAATTCCTTCATTTTTTATTTTCCAATGAAAATGTTGCGCAGGGGTTGAAATATTTGAGAATCAACGGCGTATTTTATGTCAATAAATCCACCCACGGAGAGAGGGATTAAGAACATTAACGCGAATCCTGAATGATGTTCCCATTAATTTCCTTTATGTGCGCCATTTTTCCATTGTCATATTTGACAGAATTTTGTGAAGACACATTTTCGAACTCAAAAGTATAAATTTCGTATTCAATTTTATGAAACCATATGAAATATTAACATCCCTCTAGAAAATAGATGAAAATTCAAATAGCCTGTTATTTTTATAGTAATGCGTATTTATCACGATTCATAAATTTATTTATTTTATCCAAAGAACAAATAAAAATATCCTTATAATATTTCTTACATCTAGGCAAATGCATGTATACACAAGAATATTGATATATTTCCAAATTATAAATAATATTTTATTAAATAGTACTTGTGATGTTCATTATAACAGAAAAAATATGATGCAAAATAAAAATAATATTTTCAGTGCGTCTAAATTTATCAAGAACACAATACTGGATTTAATCTCCAGGGGTACATTATCTTTAATATATCTTTGTCAAAATAAATGTATAACATGGTCAAGCGAGAAGTCCCCGATATGCCAATCGCAAGTGCCCTATGACGGCCAATGGTACATGATACATGGTGTAGGTACTGGTACTATGTCGGCTAATGGTGTACCATGTATGGTGCATGGCTTAATGGTACTATGTCGGCCAATGGTACATGGTATAACGGTACTATGTCGGCTAATGGTACATGGTGTAACAGTTCTATATCAGCCAATGGTACATGGGATAGCGTCGGTTGTTAGAACATTTTTTGTTTAACCTATTTTCGTCCATTTCTGGAGGCTTTCACAGGCTTTCGTCATTGACAACAATGATTCTCAGTTCTGTGCAATTTTCCATCAACACGGGCCACAGGTTTTCTTAATTTTTAGTCCTATGCATTTGATGGATATAAAAGCAAAAGAAGTAATATTCAAAAAAATGTTTTGAATGCAGTCACCATTAATGTGTGTTGTAGTGAATCTGAGATTTTAAAGAAAAGATAGCTCTGTACCTTCCAAAATCATGTTTCCAAATCAAAGAAGAAGCAAATACAGCAATATGCTCATAGTGTCAAAAGCAAAGCCAGCAATATCTATTTCAACCAATTGAATCTCAAGGATATGTCGATAAGCGAGAGTTGATGTCGATTTTAGACAGAAAAATCATAGCAAAGACCGTAATATCCAATTAGGTTAATTGCAAAAGCAGCATTGTCCACTATTTGGTCATAAATACAGCAATATAACAAAAGTTAAATATTTATGCACGTTGGTACCTATATAAAAGGAAAACTGGGGTGGCAATTGTTTTTAAAAACTTATTTCCAATAAAATGTATGCAGGTTTCGTAGGTTCCAAACAAATTTCTTAGTATATGGCTACCTTCGCTTTTATGTCATTTATTAACGGTCGGCCTCTTCTTCTATTCAACTTCTTATTTTACCATACCAATCTTCATCGGTCAGTATTTTGCGAATCCGGCTTAATCTCACTTAAATTTCGCGACAGTATATACAGAGTCGGCTATTTCGGATTTTCTTTTCACACACGCGTTGTTTTTTCTATCTTTTAAGGATAAATTCTTCATTTCTCGTTTCTTGGCTTTTTTGGGTAACTGCCAGAATTGATACAATTTATCGTGTAAGAGTTTTTGTGAGTCTACATGTCAGTACGGAAAGAGTACGCTAGTCACGTGTTATATAATTCTGTGGTATATTTTTATTTTAGAGTATATAGGGCTTCGTGAGCAACCACAAGGATTGTAACCACGAAGAATACCTTGAATTTAAAACCGTATTAAGAAAGTTGCGATAAAACTTAAAGTTCATCACTTAAGGTTTGGCAAGGCTAGACAAAAGTGGTGAAACCAACTAAGTTAGAATTCAAGGATCATCAATAGTCTATAGTCAAGTGTGATGATGAGTTTCCAGAATGCATCATATTTCTGCTGTAAGTTATGAGATTTTTATATTTTCATTGTATGTTTTTAGTTTACTAATTAAGAGTTTATGTAGGAGGGAGAAGGACAGTATGCAGGCCTCTCTTTTATATGACGCTGCACGGAGACGGCCTTTAGAAAAAAAAAGTCAACCTGATGACGTAAAAGAAGGACCGGATATGGGAGCTTTTATTCTTAAAGCGGACCTGGAAATACCGTGGGTGTCCATTCATTGTCTGTTATGTGGTTCACAGTTATATTTTGGGTTTACTTAATTTATTTCTTATTCCGGAGTTCCTCAAGGAAAAGTTATAATATGTCCTAACCTATTTATTAAACATGTCATTAAAGAGCAACAACCTACGTGACTCAAAAGTATTATGCAAGATATAATCTAAAAAAATTGTAATCATCCAATACAAATCTTTGATAGAAAATTGTAAAATTTTTTTCATCATCTTCTTTTTTTTATAGAGATGCGAACACAGAATACGTTTTCGCATCTCCTTTTCTTTTTTTCTGGGGTTGCTTTGAGATTCAGTTTTGTTTTCAGTATTTTTGTGAATACTTTTTGAGTAGAGCACGGTAGTGAAAATTAAACTATAAGTATTAATTATTCAAAAATTGCAATTGTAATATTCTTCATCGTGGAAAATTCTTAGCGATTACCATTTTTTAGGGTGATAAATGAAATGGCGATACTTGTAAATGCCGATGATATTGCGAATAATGTTTACTTTCCAACATCCATGCCTACATAACCCCAGAACGGTGTCGAAATCAATAGTCCGCACGTGATCAAAATGGAATATTAAAAATACTTGGGTCGTTCGTATACACACTCCGCTACTAGTGGGTTAATGCTTTTTATACAGTAATGTGCAAAAGTTTGGACCTTAATGAGTGCAACTAATTTTTTATAAAAAAATTGAAATTGAAATCTCAAAATATGGTTTTATGATACTGTCACGGGCTTTATTTACTACGCAAAAATAAAAATGATAAGGCGCCACTCCCGGATAGGGTGGAGGTCCTGTGTTTGAATCAATGTAACAGTATTTTGTCGTTGATTTGATTTTTGTGTCTTTTTCTAATTGAAATAATATATCATAAATTTACTTACTTGCCAAGAAATTAAAAGATATATTTTGATTTTCGATCCAGTCGAATGTGTGAATTCCTTTTTACTCCCTTTATATTAACGTGTGGCATCTGCTTGCTTGCCGTCAACAAAAACTTTGGATCGATTTTTGACCCTTTTACCGTGATCCAATCGAGCTGAAACTTGGCAAGCAGACTCGTGGTAACGATCAAGAAGATCTATCAAATTTTCGTTAAAAAAAAATAATTATACTATAATTTCGGATTTTTAGAAATTTTATTGGTATTTTCAAATTGGTATCATTAGAAAAGTTTTCTTAGCGTGGACCGATAACGTCGCGGAATATTATCTAAATTTGAATTACTCCGTCGGTATAATAGGTACGTCACTACGAATTTCGAAAATATACAAAACATTGGTTCACAGATGACAGAAAAATTGGGTTTTTTGGGAAAAATCAAATAATAATTTATTTCTTTTAGATTTCTGCTTAGTTTTGAAGAATTCTACATTACTCAAATCTGATTCTGACTAAATAATTTGAAGCTGGAAATTCATAAGGTACGATATTGATGATAATTGAATCTATCAAAATCTTTGCATCTCAAAACATCTGACATTTTAGAAATATATTAAATTTCTGTAAGTTTAGTGTTATGATATATTTCTTAATTTGTCTTTAATTATTGTTATATTTTACAAAGAAAGGGAGTATAGTAAAAACTTGGTTTTTATGGGTTACTTTTTTCATGCATTTTTAAATCAGTGGGAGTCATGGCTCATGAAATTTTAAAATACACTATAATTTCCCGCAGAGACTTACAAGACCACCGCCCTTTAACTACTTGGATCGTTGCAGAACAAGCTACGGCAAAAACATATCTCTTTTATAAATTAGCAATCTTATAAATTTATCTTAAATTAGCGCAGCTGTCTACAGTGCCTCCAGACTTTTGCACATCACTGTGCAGGCTTCGTATTCAAAGGGTTGAGGCTTCTCACAAAGTCACCCCACGTAAATAATGTTGATCCACCGCGGTTACGATTCTGCTGGAGAAGTAATTGAATAAGTTCCCACTTGTCTATCACGCAACGTCGAATGCCCGTTTGTTGCTCAGATACATATTCATTAAGGTTAATTATTCGGCGAGGGAGTGCTGATTTCAAAATTGGCGATTTGCATAAATTTAAACCTTTCCATGTATGCTACGTGTAAAATGTAAGTAAATTCCCAGATACAGAGAAATTCTGAAATGCAAGAAAATACAAAAATTCCAATCGGTTGCAGAGGGTTTTATAACGCAGCTTGCGAAAAATTTCAATGCGCTCTTTTCGATCGTGACAAGACGTCAAAACAACTCAATGTTATTTATTAAAGGATTTTCCAGAGATAGTAGTCAAAGCGGAGCGCACAGTTAAAAGATATCACTAGCAAGACAGTTACAAAAAAAAATGTTCATACATTTTTGTGTCGGAAACTAAAATTTCAGCAAATATTTGTTTCTATTTAAAATGAAACTCCGTAATCTCATTTTTGATTATTGAAATAAATTAAATACTTCATTAATTACATCCCATTCTCTTCCTCTTCCCACCCTTCCCCTTTATGCATTGTCATAATTAAACTTTCATTACATATTCCTTATCATTTTTTTCTTAGTTTTTTTTACCAGTTTCGAGGAAACTTCACCGGTCATACTAAATGAATATTTTATAATTTTTTATTACATTTTACGGTATGTTTCACAAAATAAAATAAATATATAGAAAAATATTATCACAATTACACTTTTTACACTTAACTTATAATACCCCACAATGTGAAAACTGTTCTGGTGCTGTTATAATTAACAGTTTGATAATTTTATTTTTCTCGGATGAATAAAATTATATAATATAAGAAAAAGAGTTCATAATAATAATTGACACATTTATTCCTATGCTTGTTTATTAATATATTAACCAGTAGATGAAAAAATCTGTAGTTCTCGAAACTAGTAGTGTATACTTTAACCCAGAAGTGGTCTTATGCAAGTGTTTTATTTATATATAAATTAATCATGTCGTTCCACAAAGTTACTGCCAAATCAGCATAAAATAGCAACATTATCACAACATACCCAAATTTGAATTTTGCCCCTATTCTGTTATCCCTTCCCCTCCCCATGATATATTTTCGATGCAAATCTGTAGCGTTCAACCGATCGGACTCAAAATTTGGAAACTTATTCTTTAGGACTCGGTGGGTAACATAGGCAACATTTCCCCCCTATTCTTTTACCCCTTCCTCTTCCCCTGATATATTTTCGATGCAAATCTATATCGTTCGACCGATCGGACTCAAAATTTGCAAACTTATTTTTTAGAACCCGGCGTGTAACATAAGTGACATTTACTCCCTCCCATTTTACCCTTTCCCCTCCCCCTGTTATATTTTCGATGCAAATCTATACTATTTGAATCGAACCTTTGTTCACCCCCACAAATTTATTTTCCACTTAATCCTTAACCCGTGCAACGCCGGGTACGAATAGCTTGTTTATTATAAAATACTTAATATCAAACAGTTATTATATAGGTATAGGTTTTTCCATTTAAGAAAGACAATTGTCTTTCTTATTCAATAACAATTGAATAATTACGGGTATAAACACCAACACAACGAAACAAAGTGCCTCGTACGCACGGATTGCACATACTTATTCGATTGTCTTCCTCAAATGGAAAGAAGTCTAACAAATTATTTAATAACAAATCTAGAAGTTTGCTTACCAGGGTTGACAGCTTGACTTTCTTCAGGTCCATTCAAAGATAGGTGAAGGAGAAGAAGGAAGACAACTGGCATCTGAAATAAAATAAGAAAAAATTAGTATATTATATAAGTTAAATATATAACTATAGGTCGACTACAATCAAAAGACCATTCCATAGCTTTATCCGGTAAGAAAAAATCGGGGGAAGGTCACCTGGCAAGCCCGTATTACAAGCTTCAATAGGATGTTCTAAATAAATAAATATTTTTTATTTTAAAAAGGTTACTTTAAAACAGGTTACTACAAATTCTTTTGAATGCGGTCTAGCTATAGCATTGTTAATTCATTGTTACTTTATTTTACTTGTCTTGTCTGTTTAATTTATAACAGTTATAAATTCAACAGACAAGATAAGTAAAATAAAGTAACAATGAATTAACAATGCTTTAGCTAGACCGCATAGCTAATGATATTCTTTCTTTTATAATTACACTGAATACGCGTCGAGTAATGCGTTGTTTTGCGTTGTTTTTCTCTTGGCGTCTGCAAATATTAATAAAATTGTATTTTTTTTTAAACTTGGTGTAAAGATCATTTTAAAATACATTTAGATATTATTTAATGTGTAGAAATATTAGGTATACATTATTTAACATTCTATTCACTTTAAGGCGAGATAGTTTATAGAGAGATCAACATTTTCATTTTCTTACAACAATTTTATTTTTTCTCCAGGCAAGTATGTTTTTGATATTTAATATCTATGTAAACATATACGTTTGGTTGGAAAAGTGCCAAACTCGAACGCATATACGGCAACGTATTATCTATATTACGATTAATTCAAAAACGCAATAAACAGTGCGTGTGTTTGCCATTACCAGTTTCAAAAAATAACCAAATCGTTTGAAAAGCAGCAGGCAGTGGGCGATAACTAATCACAGACAGTAATCGCCAGTTAGATGTCAATTTCAGCCTCTACGTAGCAGCCAGTACAGCTGATAGCCAATTGCGGATTAGCCAATCGGTGATAGCCGATTGCTTAGCAGATAGTTAATTAATTATTACGCTATCTTATTTTTTTAACATTTATATAATTTAATTAATACAAATAAACTTTGTTTTCATCACTTTTGTATTAAAAATATCAACATGTTTCAGAGCCCATGGCCCCTTCGTCAGGATACAATTGTGTACTAACAAAATTAAATTTAAAAATCGAAGTATAGACAATCAAAATATTAAAATGTTATGTATGGAAAATGAATAATAATAAAATACCTACTTACTTAACATGAAAATAAATTAAAAAGATAATTATTTGTAAAAAGGACCTTGTTATTTATAATATTCAATTTACTATTGACACTTTTTCTCATTTCCAAAATTACTAATTTATCAAACAATGATTCTGTATAATTTTTATGTAAACTTTGTAAACTCTTATTTAAATCAAAATAATGATCCATAGCCAAAAGAGGGTTAGAAAATTCAGAATAATTACAGCTATTTAAATACCTTAAGTGTTCCACAATATAACTTCAAAATTTCTACACGTTTTTTCTATCATATATATAATCTCATATTTTCATTACAAAAGTGGTGAAAACTATATTTATTACTCCCTTTATATTAACTCATGGCGTCTGCTTGCTTTCCGGCTTGCCGTCAACAAAAACTTTGGATCGATTTTTGACCCTTTTCCCGTGATCCAATTGAGCTGAAACTTGGCAAGTAGAGTCGTGGCGACGATCAAAAAGATCTATCAAATTTTCGTTAAAAAAGTTAATAATTATAGTATAATTTCGGATTTTTAGAAATTTTATTTGTTTTTTCAAATTGGAATCATTAGAAAAGTTTGATTACGGCGGCCCGATAACGTCGCGGAATATTTTATAAATTTGAATTACTCCGTCGGTATGCATAATAGGTACTTCATTACGAATGTCGAAAATCTAAATTGACTGACAAATGTTTTTAGAATTTAATATCCAAAGCATGAAGTGTCTTATCAAAGCTCAAAACATCTGACATTTTAGAAATATATTAAATTACTGTAAGTTTAGTGTTATGTTATACGTTTTAATTCGTCTTTAATTGTTGTTATATTTTACAAAGAAAGGGAATATTATAAAAACTTGGTTTTTGTGGGTTACTTTTTTTCTATTAATTATATCAATAATGTCACGGCAAAATTATTTTGCAGTTTTTGAAGAATTTATTTAATTTTAAAATATTAAATTTACAATGTTTCTTTCACTATTATTTTTGTTAATTAATAATTCTTCAGTGTTTAAACCCCCAAGGGCGTATAAATAAATAAATATTAAATAACGCCGAACCAACCCACTTTGCCAGGGCGCAGTCAAATTATCACCAGCTTGTACAGAACACGCACAGAACCTTCGCACAAAGATTTTACTTGTTTTGGCACAAAACACATACAACAGCCTTCTCGTAAGCCTGAAAGGCTTTAACAATAGACTCAAATATTTCACGCTAAATATTAAGATCTGGCTTCGCGAGAAACGAAACGAGAAATGTTTAAAGTTCAGACATAACTAAAATAAAATAAATGCACACACTACAAAATTAGTTCACTGTTATTACTTTTTCGTTAATTCAATTAATTTTATATAAATGAAATGTTTGTTGACCTAGTTAAGTCACTCGCCTAGTGATCCATTGGGGTCGGAAGTTCGAGTCTCATTTCAGGAGACAGATATCGTAGTCATAATAATTTTGCTGTCTGTCCGTAACATTCTAGAAAACAATAACTGATCTCATTCTGTTAGCAAAATTAGTATTATTTAAAAAAAAATATTACATAAAATGAAAACATACTTTTTTAATGAAATAATCTGAATTATGTTTTTTTTTAAATATTTTAGATATTTTTAATGTTTAATGAAAATTAGAAACTAATAAGTGCATCCATGACTATATCGCATATATGTCATTAACAAAATATATAATTTTATAGATAACAATGCCCGTCACTAACGCCACCAGATGGCTCAAATAAAAATTGAGATATAATATAAAATTGAGGTATAAGAAGCAAAAAAAGGCATAATTGTCTATTTAATAATGCCCATTACTAACGTAACTCTACGCTACTCTAAATAGCGCTGTACTGAAGTTGGTAAATGGTATCTTGCCATATATATTGAATTTAAAATTCAAATTTGCATGTAGAAAGCCCACAATCGATGGCTAAATCAGGGATTTGTCCCGACATAATAATTGGTAAAAATAATTTAAGTAATAATAATATAAGAAGAGAACATCTAACTATGTGCATTAATAGGAAATAAAAGGATTTTGTGGATGTCCCAAGCCCAAATGAAAAAAGAAGAGTTTTCGTAGACGAGGTTAGTAGCCGGTCTTTGATAAAAAAACTCAATACCGCTCAAAAAATAGAGAAGTCTCAGACAGTAATGGATAAGTCTCTGTAAATATCCAGGATGTTGACGTCCAAGGGGTATATAAAGGAGATGGTGTTGGAGAGACCATGAGAAAAGAATGGACTCGCAAAGATTACCATACATTGCCCTACATGGGAAACCGGAGGGAAGAAGGATACCTGGAAGACTCCCCAATAGCTGGGAGTCCAAATCACAAGACATGGCAAAGTTTGCATAAACAGGCTGTAATGGCCTTCAGCCAGTATAAGAAGAAGAAGAAAACCTTTCTATCAATGCAAGGATATTTACAAATCTCTGTAAATATCCAAGATGTTCTAAGAAGCGTAGATGAAGGAGATGATATTGGACCACGGAGAAAGAATGGACTACCAAAGATTACCACACCTTTCCCTACGTGGTAAACGAGAGAAAGGAAGAATGCCCCAAAAGATGGAAAGAGAGCTGGGAGTCTACGTCACAAGACACTTTTCTACCAGTACAAGGATTTATCAAATTTTGATTAGCCAAAAATTGTAACCTTGCTTTGAAGGATGCATCATAATTTTTAATAAAGATCATATGGCTGACGAAATGTGTCAAGTTTATATTTATTATTTAAAATCTTGGAATGTCCGTCCACAAAGTTGGTAAAGTATATAATGTACAAAGTTTTCCAGTACTTTCGAGAACTTCTTCAGGCCCACCCCTGGCAATTAAACGCCCTTGCAATATGTTAGATACTTTCCGGATAATTCCCGAAATGGGACCGATAAAATACTAGGTCCCTAATGTATGTAGATTAATGTTGGATTTAAGGGCTTAGACCCTTTTTAAAATGACTGGGAGTCCCCATGGTCGGCTGGCCGAAATATCCATTAAAATTTGACAAAGAGAGCATAAATATTGCATAACTTGAGTGGTTCAAAATCTGTTTAATATGGCATAAAATAAACGCAGAAAACGTTCCCACTCTTTCAATGAAATTTTGAAACATATATTTTTTAACTTTTGGAAGTAATTTTCGATTGTAAAATGTTTCAATGTGAATATTTATAATATTTATACACAAATGTTTTATTGTAGATAGATGATAGAATAATCCTGCACAATCCAGAAGAAGTCACAATAAGAGAGACAGGGATTTGGTCTAAGGTTATTTTGTTTATTTAATCCTAGAAGACTTTTGATATTTTTTCTACACAGTGGCTTTTATCATGTACACCGTTTTTCAAAAATGGCGGTACTTACCAGCGTGACACAGCCGTCCAACGCACAGTAGCCTTCAAAGGTTAACTGATTATATGATTGAACTTGAACATTAATCTTGTTAGTTTGGTGGTTAGACACTCTATTAAAGATCCTGTGGTCATAGATTCGTGCCACATTCCAGGAGATTTCTAAGTTAGTTATATTTTCATAGCATCATTAAGATTAGTTAGAAAATTACAAAAATATTAATGTAAGGCTACAGTAGTAAATGAAATCCCTTCTTTGGCGAGGGTACTGAGACACAGTGGAAGTATATCCCCCCTCGAATACATTTATAATACACTTAAAGTATTTATTCTTAAGTTATTAAATTCCCTAGTATACAAAAGTATATTTTTAAAAAGTCTGTATGTAATTAAGCACCACTCTTTTAATAAGACATTTTACTTTTGAGAAAACTAAGTTTGACTCTGTCATAATTGTTTAAAAATTTTCACGATCTTAGTTATTATACTAAACAAGCCAAACTTAACGGAACCAAATCGTGTACCGAGAAATTCCCTTTTGTTCATGCCTGCATATTTTGGTGGTTTGTATGTGAGTCATGTTCTGTTTAAAAGGAAACATTCGTATATACGGTTTGAATTTTGAGATATACTATTTATATTATATATATATATTGTATAATATTTGAGATATAAATGTCATAATCTTTCAAAGCAGGACTAATATTCAAGTTTGTTTTAATTTCATCTAAATTTTTTAAGATTTTCAATAATTTTTTATGTAAATGTAGAAATAGAATAGAAAGTGACGGCTATAAGATGATAGGTTTTGTAACATTCTTGATAAGCTTGAAAAATGTATATTACTCGATATATGTGGTGCATAATGTTTTTTTTTTTTAATTAATCAGAATTATACCAATCCAACAGTAGCAATTAATTATCAATATACATTTTTGTAATGCCTTCCTCGCTTAAATATATATTTGTCGGCGTAATCTACCCTTAGTTGTTTCACAAAGAGTGATAACTTAGCGAGAGGAATTACTTGGGGATGAAAACGTCGCGTTGTATTTTATTTCCCCTTCTAAATTTAATCTTTAAACATTTTTCGGAATAAAACTGAATATGAACTTTATTGGAAAGGATATTTACGATGTAATCTGTACATTTTGTTATGAGATGATATGAAATAAAACCAGTAGCCTACTTTTTTACCATATTTATAATAAATAGTGTTAATTTAATATTTAAAAATATAAAGTTTTGCTTTATTTTTAATTGATACATCAAAAAACACACAAAACGTAGGTATAAAAAAAACAAGTTGTAAATAAAAGAAATATTATACACACATTATTTGACATTCGGGTCACTTTAAGGCAAGAGGTCAAAACTTTTATTTTTTTACGGCATTTTATTTTTTTTGCAATTATATTTTTGGCCATTTATTTTTAGGATAGAAAATTTTCAATCTCGAAAATATTCTATGTTATTAATGCATGATTTAAAAAAAATTATTAAAATATTTTATATATATTTTCTTAAAATAAAATTAAAAACAATTTTAAAAAATAATTAAATCGTATGAAAAGCAACAAGAAATGAGCGATAGCTAATCGCAGACACTAATAGCCACGCAGGAGCCAATATCGGCCGTGCAGCGGCCAGTAAAGCCGACGCCAAAGGCCGCGCGGAGGCCACTTATGGCCACGCTGCGCCCCGTATAGCACACAGGGCCTAGCAGCAGATCATCGACGATGGTGGTTTGCTTAACTGCTAGGGTATTTTTAACCTTTCGAAATTAATTAAAAACTTATATAACCTTTGAGCGGCCGCGCTGTCGTAATTTATACGACAAATTCGATTGTTCATTTATTTTTTATTCTGGGAATATTAAGTGATTCCACCACCATAACATGATTCTTTTGTAAGAAAAATATCTACCTAATAAATTGAGATCGATACTTTGCCAATTTTTTTAGGAATTATTTTTAGGAATAACAAATGCAAAAACAAACATTACTTAATTTCAGAACTAAGTAACGAGCTTTTTCTTGTGCAATTTTTGTTACAATTTTTATTGAATAAATGAATTAATTGATTCCATGTAATATATTTTTTAATGATGGCTTACTAATCATTTTTTATTAATGTACGAGTGAGACATTTTTTCACTTGGGAAACATCTGTCACATATTAAAAAATCTCGGTTGGATCATCAATCAATGCGATATTAATTTATCCTGTCAAAACTTCAAAAGTTGGATAAAATCTAAATTATATTCTCGATAGTATAGCACTCTGCAGAGCTGAAAGTAATATCCTGAACATTAAATAGATTCCTAACTAAAAAATTATAAAATGTTCATTTTTCTGTTACCAGTAGACAGGTTCAAATAATTAAGCAGTGACAAGCAATAAGCATATATTTTATATTAGTTTATGCTGCTAGTATCGATGCTATGAAAATATGATGACATAAATATGTATGCTATATTGCACCAGCAGACGTTGTGTTAATTTGAAATAAATACCTTCTATCAGAAGAAGATTTTAAAAAGTGTATGATTTAATTTCTTTGGAATTTAATTGTAAAATTTTATATTTTTCAGAATATTTTGAGTGTGTTTAAATTTTTTAAAAACGCAATACAGAATTTTATCCCAGGGTTACATCATTAGTCAAGATATATTATAGATGTCTCATAGACAGGAACCTATTTATTATATGGGAAAGTAGGTACGGAAGTTTTTTGACCTATCGCACGGCTGGCTTAAGTGATCACCGTCATCATTACGGTCAATGTAACGTTCACCGATTCCACTCATGATAATTCCACACATAAATTCACCGATTCCACTCATGATGATTCCATACATAAATTTTTGGAAGTTGTGTGTGTTTAATCTGCATACCTTGTTTCATATGAGTTGTATTTTACTCCGTAATCTGTGGTTGTACATTGTCATACATGGAAATTAGGTACGGAAGTCTTTTTGTCTTGTCAATCGCTTTATACAATGTAACGTTCACCAATTCCACTCATGACATACAACCAAATAATTTTTTTGGAAGTTGTATATATGTTTAATCTGCACACCTTGTTTCATATGTGAGTCATATTTTACTACTGTGACCTGTGGTTGAAATTTGTCATTCCCATAAACTAGTACAGATGTCACCTTTGGTAATGAGATGTTTATATTTTTGATTGAAGTTATTTTAATCAATATTATTTTTGTATGTATATGATATTCTCATAAAATATTAACATTTCACAAGAATACGCCTGAAAATAATTTTACAATTTTTAATGATTTGTTTGGAAGAGCTTTAATAAATAAATTAATAAAAGTGATTAAAAGTGACATCATTAAGTATATTCTCGCATTTACATTAAAAAAGTAGCCGATCTAATATCAAAGGACTATAATATTGAATATAAACTTTTGCGGGTTTTGCCCTATCAAATAAATATACAGTATTTGTAACTGCTCTAGAAAACAAAAGGGCCAGGAACTTATGTAACCTAACCTAACCTAACCTAACTGGTAGCTGAAAAGGCACATACTGCACTTTTGTTACGCCTAACCCAACCAAATATGTATAATTTTGTTAATCATTAAATATTAATAAGCAATGAAGGAATACTAAAGAAACTTCAAATAGTACAAAAAAAAATTCATGCGTATAATATTGAAGGGTATTAGAAGAACAAAAATAACAAAAATGTTGAATGCCTTAGGACTAGAAAGAGTAAATCAAAGAATAAAGTATAAGGTATTGGTGCAAATATTTAAAATTAGACACGGATTATTTCCCAAATACTTTGATAAAAAGATGAAGCTGAATAAAGATTTTTATTCTAACAATACAAGAGGAGGCAACAATATAAGACCTTAGAAGAAAAAAATAAACACCTCATAAAATTGTCTAGTGTACAAAGGCTTAAAAATATTCGATAGCCTGCCAAAAAAAATGTGGAGGTTTAAAAAGGAGTGCAAAAATTTTATTCTAAAAACTTAATGATTAGATGGAATTAAATATGTTTCAATGAGATCATGCATTAGCTTGCTTAACATTACGTGTGAAGCTAAATAATTAAGATAAATAAGTAAACAAAAATATTAATCGAAATATTTTCGTTAATTGATTTGATCAGGTACGTTTTTAACAATTTGTGTAAGAGAATGTTCAATTACTCGATCACCATTACCAATATTCAAAAAAGGTTCCTGTACCCAAAGTAACACCCAATAGTGTAAATAATAAAAAACATTCGAAAAATAAACATTTTTGAAATTATCTTCTTTTGGCGCATTCAGAGTAAAATTGTCATTGTAACGGAAGTTGCGCTTGTAGCGGAAGCATGTAGCAAAATCATGTAGCAAAAATACGAGTCCACGAAATGCATTTGATTATTATTTACTGTTCCAGTAACATTTAAATAGAATAATTTCGTTTGAATTCAAGGCTACAAAAATTAACTTACACTGCTAGGAGTAAGGATCGAACCCTGGTCATCCAAACGGCACGCAGCAAACAAATCAACCCAGCTATCACTGGTTCTCTTCTGTTCGTCAAAAAACACTATATATATCACATACTAGTCGTATACACTCGTAAAAAATCACGCATTGTATTTTTTTTAGTAACAGATAATTCCGCTACAATTACGAAAAATATATTTCTAAATTATGTTTTTTAAGAAATATGATAAAATGTTTTTGAATTTTATTATTAGTAATATTATAGTAATAATATACATTTTAAACCAATATAATATAAACAGAAATATCAATTATTATCAAATCACGTAAAAGAAGTATAACTTCTACCACGCTAACATAAGTAGACGCCCCTCCAATTTTTTTATTATTTCATCAGTAATTGAAATTTTTAGAATAAATTGGTTATTAAAAAAAAAGTTTTATTTTTTTGGGTATTTCAATCGAAAACAATTGCAAAAATGTTCACTGTTGTATAATGAAATCAATGGTTTGAATCTAATTTTATTAAATTATTCCACCTAGAATCGCTGATTCTTTTTAAAGAAATACAGTTTATTCTGTAAATGTAAAGACAGACTTATTGATATGCGCAAGTTAAAATAATAGGTACAAATTAGAGGTAATTTCTGAGTTTTGCATCCAAAATCAATTGAAGTATTCTCAGATAGAAAAATATATATATCTGTATCTAACTGTATAAAGCACTCATGATTATCGTCAAAATAGATATAAGAAAACCATTTAATTTATCTCCTTGAGTTTAATTTTACATTATATTTCGAGAGTGAAAAAACCTCACATCGACATCTAAAGCATTCAACTAATTCATTTATATAAAAAAACATGGTAAAGGTGGAAATTCCTTTTATTAACTTTTTATTGAGTTACTGGTGTTAGTTGTAACGGGCATATTGAGAGGAGAGGAGATGAGTTGATGAATGTGATATTGTTTAGCAAATAATACCCGAGTTGAAATGTATTTTCATTTCTAAGCTTTCAAAAATATTCATTTTTCTTCTTTACGTGTGACGGGATGGAGAAGTTTAATGGTAGGTACAAGAATGAAAATTGTGATTATTATCTGTGATGTGGTTCACGAATTCAGTAAAGTTAAAAACAATTAAGACTAGTTAGATAACGACAGTGCTGTTTTGATATTTATGTTATGAGGTTAAGATTTCTAGAAGTTTGTCCAGTATATAAACTATTGCAGTCTTCGCATGAAATTGCGTAAGTTCCGCTTTTTACTCCCTTTCTTTTAACGTAGCTTTAATCGTAGCGTCTGCTTGACTGCTTGTCTGAAGAAAAAACTTTGGATCGATTTTTAACCCTTTTGCCTTGATCAAATCGAGCTGAAACATTACTTGCAGAATCTTGGCCATGATAAAAATGATCTACCATTTTTTTTATTTTCGTTTTAAAAAAATTAAAAATTATAATAAAATTTTGATTTATAGAAATTTTTATGGTTTTTTCAAATTGGTATCATTCTATATGAGTAATTAGCCCGACGCGTGTATAGACACGATACCTGATTCAATGCGTAAGGGAGTATTGTAAAAACTTGTTTTTATGGGTTAGTTTTTTACTAGGTATATCCATCTTTGATTTTGAATTTAGGAGAAATGCGCATAATTTATTATTAGTACAATACGCGGGCGTACCTATCTCTACAAAATTAATGATAAATAATAACGACACATCTGACAGTTACAAAACACGTCAAAGACCTGGGAGATTTTTATAAAAATATATATATATCCATAATGAATATCCATGTATTTGTAAGTTAATGTCCATACATGAATTCATTGAATTCATGATTCATGAATGTAAATGTCAGTTTCAAAATTCTTATAATTATAAGGGTAAATTTTCATTTCAAGAACTTTTTTATAAACTTAATGCTACATATGTTTTTTTTTACTTTTGTATATTAATTCCATTTCACTTGCTTTTTTAACCCATGTCATTTTATACGTACCTATGTTTATTCGAATAAATAAAACTACCAAACTTCATTGTATTCGTACAATAAATCATATGAGTTTTAGGGTTGTTTTGCCATGACCGGAAGTGGTTTATCTATACCGGATGTTCCGGCGCAAAAGCCTTTGAAGATGAGCCGACTGATGGAGCCACCCGCTGTTGTTACTTCCTTTAGGAAACCTTTACGCTTATCTAGGCTGGCCGAATATATTTAGAAGGCTTTTAAACTCTATGTTCACTGTCCTACTCACTTCTCTCTTTTTGATTTACCAAATTAAATTACTTAAATGAAATCATGATAGCTATTGGCTTTTTTTTTAAATTTTGTAATATATGATTATTTGTAATTGAGGGCAGTACTTATATAGAAACTGTCCAATTATTTATTTAATTTACGAATTAACTTAAATATATTATTTGATTAACAACCGTCCGTCGTAGCCCAGTGGGTATGACAATGGCTTCTCTCACCGAGGGTTCCGGGTTCGATTCCCGCTGAGGTCACAATTAATCTATATTTTATTTTAATACATACACGGTACAACGTACCGTTAAAAAAATCTACTTAAAAAATGTAAAAAGTGATATATAAAGATATATAAAAAGAGATATGATTAACAAAACATAAAGCAAATGATATAAAGTATTAAAAAATACAAAAAAAATAAACAAATCAAATAAAAAACTCAAAAATAAATCAAATTAAAATAAAAGCTAATAAAATAATAGTAAATCAAGTCTGAAATTCAAGAGTCAAACAAATTACAGCAAATTAAAAAATTGTAAGCAAGTCAAAACAAATCAAATCTGGTATTATTTAAAGTGGTGTTATTTGCAAAAAAAATGTTTTATAAGATCATGTTTAGTATGCGTCAAAGCAAGAGCCTAGAAAAGTAGATTATCCTGTCCATATCCTTGGACCAAGGAAGGTCTGGAAGTCCTTGGTCACCCTTACAGCGTAAAATTGGCTATAAGGAGCCTTGCGAAAGAGTTCCATCTTGAATCTTTCAATTGAAACCACAACATGTCAATACTGAATATGCAGGAAGAAAGAAAGAGAAAAACTTATTCTTGTTTTGTTCATTTTTTGCTAGCATTACTAAGATAAAAGTAATGCCTTGAGCATTACTTTTATCTTAGTGTCTACCAGGAATTTTTATGTACCATTAGCCTTGCCTCGGTTGACACCGAACTGATGTGTCCATTAAGAATTATTGTGATCAAAGAGCCATTCACTTTATTAGCAGCAGACATCCTTCTTTCGAAATCTTTCTGAGTCTTTCCGCTTCCTAAAATTATATAAATTTGTCTACAATATCTCTATAATATAAAATAAATGTATAAAAAATTTAACTTGACATAATAATAATTGGAAAACGTTTGATTGAAGGCCCAATTATCGGAGAATTTTATCTGCGTACTTAATCATTTTTTTAAGTATTCAATGTTAAGGGGTCCGGGAAGAAGGGGATGGAAGGCTTTTATTAAGCTTTGAGTAGGAATACAATTTAATTTTTTGACTGGTTATTTAACTTATTAAACATTTAGGGATTAATCATATATAAAAAGCACTTTATGTGTGATTCAGATAATTATTGATGTATTAGCATTGAATGATTTACGTGTCAAATGTGGTTTATTGTAATTTGTATAGTTTGTATAGCTGGGTTGATATTCAACATTAACATGTAGTTCGTTCTAGAATTTAAAAAATAAAATACATCACTGCCTCTGCTAGATCACGCGCTAGTCACACAATACACGTCACGTGCCGACACAAGAAGACGTCTTTCGACGGGTGGACATTTTCGTCTCCGAACACCTATACTATTGAAATATTGCCAGAAGCCGGGGGACTAAAAGAAGGAGAACACGATGGCTGGAGAACTCGAGACAATGGCTTGGACAGAATACTGTAGAGCTATTCTGCGCTATTAAATTGTATTAAAGTGAAGATATCCTACATAATAGAATAAAAAGATGTTGAAATAACACCAGATAAATGTTTTAATGATCTCTTTTTGGTATACTACATCTTATCGGTCCCAAGGCCGGATGAGAAAGGAGGAGAGTCAGTGGGTTAGGTTAGGTTAAGTTAGGTTAGGTTAGGTTAGGCTAGCCACCTGCCTGGGGTAAAAAAATATGCCCTCTTAGTCCAGAAAACTCAGCATTGGAATTAGACATAAAGAAAACCTGTAAAATAGGGTAGATTGCACGATGGAGTATATCCTGAAGGAGATTCTGGAGGGAATACGTAGCCAGGATGGTCAGGGAAAGACTCGTGCATACAACAGCTAATGAAATCCCCTCTGAATGCTGCCCAACTGGGCCTCAATATGCCAGGAGGCGTTGCTTTCTTTACCACAGGTAGACAGATCTAACAAAAGAAGAAGAATAAGACATCCTGGCCTCAATCTACTTGAGCTCCAAACGGCGAATTGATCTGATGCCATTTTTTATTTTGCTCTTCTCTTCTCCCGTCTAATCCTTTGAGTCCGTCCATTTCCGACGCAGCGCCCGACTTTAAAAGTTCTGATTTTGACAAATGAAGCGTGGTTAGATAAAACATGTTCTCATTGTTCGGCGTCTTGCGAGACGCGGGGCGGGAGGCTGCCTGCTGGCTCTGATTAATGCATCTCGCGTCAGAATAATAATGGAGACATTAATTACGTGAACGCCTGCAAAAACTAATTCTTTGACGGAGTTCCCCCGGCTGGCGCTGGTACAGCGAGACCCCGATAAACCGCGTGAGAAAATATTAAACTCGCAATTCAAATCGTCAAGATAGAGATATTATTAATTTTCCGCTGAAATGTTCAGGACAATAAATGAATCAAAGAACTTTGCACGTTATGATAATTTAGATAAATTTCAAGATATGTTATAAATGTCATAGAGACGAAACTATTTTATATGGAAATCTGAGTGTGTGGAAAATCTTTGGTCGATAGCGTAAGGAATGAACAAACTAGACGTGAATGCAATGCTGGCTGTAGTGTGGTAGATGGAATAAAGAAAGGAGTGCTGAGATGGTTTGGTCATGTGGAACGTATGAACGAGGAAAGGATGGTTGAGAAAATATGTGAGGCGAGTGCTGAAGGCGTCCGCAAAAGACCTGGAACGATCAGATACAACAAGTGTTTGAGGATGGCCCCGTTAAAAGCCGCAACAACCGTAGAACTTGTATGAGAGGATGTATTAATGTGGCCGAAGCAAAAGTGGTGTGCCAGGATAGAAGAGTGTGGCGTTCAATCCTCTCTGCCTACCCCTGCGGGGAAACGGCGTGGTGGTTAGTTAGTTAGTTAGAGTGTTTTAGGGCTTACCTACTGTCATTGGCTGGCTTAACATCTCGCTTGCCCCGTATTTTAACAAACAAACGCATTAACAAGAATTTACCGCCGTTTATTCCAGATTTTGTTTCTTAAAATGCGGGGCAAGCAAGTGGTTGAGTAATACTTTACGCAATGTGACGTTCACGATTCCACCCATATCTACCAACACGTCAATTAAATTTGAAAAGTTGTATGTGTTGTATTTATGTACCTCGCTTATCTATATTCAATATCGCTATCACCGTGGTTGAAATTTGTCTTTGCCATAAAACCGTATACATATGTCTTCACTGGTTTCGACTGAAAGTTTTAAAATGATAGTATCATATTTTAAACAGCTCATCATTAATGCGCCAATAACAATAGTGCACTGGCTAGGTAACAAGATTTCAATCTCGTTGACAATTTCCGTTGTAGGAGCATACCTAAATTAAATAAAATTTAGACTTGTAGTTGCTCAGTTCTAAGTACAATTAAGCTGAGTAAATTATTCTATTGAATTCTAAAGATTGTTTGTTCATTTTTTAATTATTGTTGTTAATTGTAATATTTAAAGGGTTTCTACTTGAAATAATGGACAAATGCATTTAACTTATTTTTACTGAAACCTTTTTTCCGACCTAGAAACCTAGAGACCGAATTCCTAGGAAAATACTGAGTGAAATTCCTGAGGGAAGACGTCCAGTGGGCAGAAGACACAGTTGGGCGAGGCAATTCCAGAAACTGTATGAGGAGCAGATGGGAATACAATGGACGGAGGCCACACAATCGGCGCAAGACGGGGACGAATGGAGGCGCCCTGTCGATGCAATGGGTCCCCGACCCGAATAGGCAAGAGAAAGAAGATGATACGAGACGAGATGAAACCTCCAAAGCGTATGCACACTTAAAAAATACATAACATGTACTTAAATACTAAACAAACCTTTAAAACATTCATTGTTTTTATTATGTTATAAGTTTATCATTAAAAAAATAATATTTATGATACTACGTCTGAAATGGCGATCATATTGATTGTGTTAGCTGTTGAGAACTTTTTTCCCGCGACATCAATGCGGTATCTTTCAAAAATATTTTATTTCGTGTGATTTTTTGTTATTTTTGTTCTATTGAAATAAGTATATATTAAGCTTCACTAGCAATTGAGTTGAATGGTTCCAAAGTGTTCAAATAAAATAAATATAGTGATGGGTTTTCAATATAAAAGAACCAAAGATTACGTGAATCGGTTACAAATATAATCTCAGACAATAAATTTCGCAAACCATCTGAACCTTATCTAACCTTACCAAACAATGTATAGAATAAGGAGTTTTCATTGAGGTTTAAAAGCTTCTTTTCTCTATACATATACATGTAATAAATATTTTTTTGGTTACGACATTTTTTTTTCATGTTTTCATTTTTATTAACGTACGTATTCTGAATTCAAATATGACATGGTATAAAAATAAACAGCTGAAATCAAAATATATATTGTCACAAGATTCTAAAAATCGAGAAGTACGGCACATAATCGAAGGTTTTCCGAATAGTCTGGAAGGAACTCGTATGCACCAAAATACGTCAAAATGAGCTATTATAATTACGAGTAAAATGCAGAAGAATTTTACAGCCGCGAGAAACCATAGAAACCAGCGAAACTGACGGGTGATTCAGTGCGAGTATTGACCAACAAAAAGGTACAGCAGATAGAGTACCTACCGACTTACCAGAAGTGTTAGATAGTGATCAGTGCGATATAAACATGAATTAGAATTTACAGAGTCAAGTAGAAGATTCATGAGTCAATAGTGTAAAATTAGTATGAATTACGGAACAGCGGTTCAGATAAAGTTGTATCTAGTGATTTTTATATATTACTTAACATATATCAGGAAATTAAAAATTTAAAAATATATATTTTGACTGCAGTCACCGAAGATTAATGGTTCAGAATGTATTGGATTCGAGGATTTGGATTGGATTCGATTCGAAATATTGCTCCGTTCCTTGCAAAATTATGTTTCTAAATCAATATTAAAAGCAAAAACATCAATATCCTCGTAGTATTGAAAGCAAACGCAGCTATATCCACTTCAAATAATCGACCCCCAAGAATGTGTTACATAATTAAATGACCGCTAAAGTGAGAGTTGACGTTGATTTTAGAATAAAACATCAAAGCAAAGTCAGCAAGATCCATATTTAAAAGTTATATATTTACTTACACATGTTTGTAAAAGGAATACAGAGGTTGCAATTGTTATAAAAACTTATTTCCAATAAAGTGTTGGTTTCATAGATTCCAGAGGAATTTTGAATAGGTAAATAGTGACAGTTCTTTTATATTTATTTCAGATGCGCCTCATTGGGACATTGCTACTAATCAGGGGCGTGCAGTGAGAACATTGAATGGTGATTTTTTACTAAGAATGTATTTAAAAAAAAATTCTAATAAATGATATCTCGTAATATTTCTATAATTACCATATAATATTCATATTATAATACTTTGTCTGGTAAATATTTAATTTTAATATTTTTTCCCCAACTTTACCATGTTTACCAGAAATTTTTAATCTGCTCACTGCACTCGCCTGCTACTTATATACCCTTCATATTATGTATGGGGTATTTCTATTCATTACGAACTGAAAATTGAAGATATTTATCTTTATACAGTAACATACTAGTACCTATATCTTTAAATTTTTCATAGACGCATTTTTTCTGCTATAGCACTCTCCTTAATTTTTTTCTAAGTTCTGTGGCCTCTAAAAACATCGAACGAATAAAAATAGTTTAAGGTAGATGTTGTAGGGATTATCCAATAACATTCATAATTGACCCATTCAACATAATGTTCTTTAAACATCAAAACTTAAGTCCTAATGGGCCGAGCCCTAATCCGCCATTAAGTGGTCCAGACCCTCCAAGGACCCTAAACCCCAACACCCCCACCCGACCATTGGATTAAACACCCGGATCTATAAAAGATTTACTTAATTCACTTATCCTCCAAGTACTAAATCCGTTCACTGTATATCTTTTTTACTCCAAATAATTAAAACATACTCTTACATGTTCAAATGAAATTCTTCGCATCCCTTGATTTCACTTTTGATTTAATATGTAAAAATTTTCACAACCTGGAAAAAAATAACACAACGCTAAACGAACTGTAAAATTTTTATAATTAATAAAATAAGCTTAGTTTTCACCACTTTTGTATTGAAAATATCAACATATTTCAGGGCCTATGGCCCCTTCGTCAGGATATAATTGTATACTGACAAAATTAAATTAAGAAATCGAACTATAGACAATCAAAATATTAAAAAAAGTTAAATATGGAAAGTGAATAGTAATAATGTACCTACTTAACATGAAAATAAATTTAAAAGATTTTGTAAAAAGGACCTGGTTTGGAAAATGTTTGATTTTTATAAAATCTTGGAAATGAAAATTAATACACTTCCCGTCATCCAATCAAGCTGAAATTTTACACATTAAGTCGATGACAATGCATTTAACATTTTAACATACATTTGGGGTCACACATACACATACGCACATAAAAAAATATATCTTAGATGTTCCGGCAAGTACGTACTTTCTGGTTATATTCTAAAATTATTTTTTCATGGACACTTCCGAATTTATTTCCAATTAAAATGATAAGGGTATAAAATAATGGTGACGTATAAAAAACAAAAAAAAAAATCTACGTAATAATGTTCATAACTATCGCATCCAAAAGGCTAAAAAATTATGAGGCATAAAATAATAGTAGGACAGAGTGAGAAGTGCCGACATAAGGCACACACTCGGCATGGAGCCCCTACTCCTGCACATAGAAAAATCACAACTGAGGTGGCTCGGACATGTGCTCAGAATGCCAGAGGAACGATTACCGAGAAGAATCCTCTTGGCAACCCCGGAGGGAAGACGGCCGGTGGGTCGACCCAGATTAATCTGGGAGAGACAACAAAAAAATGTATTTGAAAACAGAATGGGTCTGGACTGGTTGAGCAGAAGCAGCGCAAGACAGGGGATCATGGAGGTAACTTGTCGAATCTTTGGGCCCCCGACCCTACTAGGACAAGGGGAAGAAGATGATAATGAAAATAATAGTAAAAATGCAAAAATTCGCCCTGCAACAATGTCCGTCACCAAGGACACCAAGACGCTACGCTACGTTGTTACGTGAGTTATAATTTGACATTATAAAATAATTTTAAAAGAATCATCATCACAATATTCTTCGTCCGAAGAAACAGAGCGGACCGAATACAGACATTTTCATCTGCCGATGATTCGTCAGATTCACGAAGCAATGATTCGATAGTTTTATTGCTAATAACACTGTCAACTAGAATTCTTTGAATTCTTTTTTAGGTGTAGATGGCCTAAAAGATGAATCAGACCACTTCTGATCCATTTTATTTGCAGACAAACACAAACAAATAATTGAAAAAAGTCACACTAACACTGACACTACGTACGACATACGTCAGGTCGTCGAACTCACCCGCTTACATTTGTGCTATGCGTCCGCTCTCCTCCGCCGCGCACACGTCATAGGTGACTAGGAAACTACCAAAAAGGACACGGACAAATTTCCGCGCAAAATGAAATTTTGAACAAAAAACCGTTTGGCTGACGTACTACATACGTACGTCAGTGATTAAGGGTTAATATGCAAGAAATAATTCATTTTTGACTAGCAATTTTCTCAGCATTTTTCGGTGAAATAAAACAAAACTTCGTGTCGCAAGCTATTGATTAAATAAAGCGCGATTTTTCAACGCATTCAAGAAGAGTTTGTTTGTGGACGGCATTTTTTCCTCCCTTTGAGCGCCGACGCTATTCGGATACAGCATCCCTCCACCTCCAGGCCTGGATGTGTTTAGCCACTCGAGCGCGGCTCCGCTCCGTGAGCTGGCTGCAGCGCTGCTTCCAGCCTCGTTTCGACTGGAGGCTCTATTTCCTGTTCGCGTTTACAGGGTGTTGCTTAATAGGTTCGACACCGAACAAACGAACCGCGCGATTCCGGTATTTTGCACTTTTAGCTCGCTGGTTTTGTGGGTACTTGATTTTTTGAAAAACATTGTAGAAAAGCATTGCATCTGAATGTGTTGTATGTCGAACACTGTCTGAGAGAGTGAATGGGTATAAATAGAGATGCGCCATATTGACGCGCTCTCTTACAATTCGACTATCACGTCAGTAACAACTTGTTAGCTATCTGAATATACCGTATTTATATTGTTGTCACGTGAACTACATTGTTACAAGACAATAAATTATATTAAGCAAGTAACATTGAGTTACTCTGGATCCCCGAATTATATTTTTTTATATTCAATCGCTTATCATTAATTTACTTAAAATTGTCTGTTGCTTAAGGTAAACTATCTAAAAATAGTCTCTGTTCCAAATTTTGACCTAATTTACTACGCATTAAGCATCTGTGAATTTTTCTAATTGATTTATATAATGTGCTTAAATATTAATAAATATTTTCAAATATCATAAAACTGTTTTCTTTCAGGGATATATTTTTAAAACCAGTATTAAACACAAGTTAGGATCTAAATGATAAAAAAGGCTTGTTACTTAAAATATAAAATATTCAATCACACAATTCTAACAAGTAACAATATCCGCCACTAACGCTACCAGATGGCGCTAAGCCATGCTTCACGGCTTTTCACAGCCCTGACTCGAGGCTAACTGGGGTAGTTGACTAAAACTACTCAACTCGGTTCCTCATAAATCCCTAAAAATCTAAATTCTCAAAACACGCTTATGAATAATATCACGTTTCAATTCGCTTCACCGATGCTAGAGTTTTTTCCGTAGTTGGCCAAAAAACATCCCCTCCCCAAAGTACGGCTCTCTGACCTACTCGTATAGATTTATAAATTTTGTATTTATATTATACAGTGATGATGACTGTGACAAGGACTACTCCTCTAAATAGTAATAATTAATAACTCACATTGTGTAAGTATTACAAAGTTAAAATAAAAACATATTTTGTCAAACATCTTTGCTCTCAGCTTTAATGTTTTGTCTCTCTCGGTCGATGTGCTCATCACTAAATATCGCAATTTTGTCAACTTGTCTACTTCTATAGTGCGAACTGCTCTCTTCTATTCTTCATCGATCCTGGGCCTTGTTTACATATAACACCATAATAGAATTGGTTTGCGTTGAATTTCAGCTCGCAATGAATGTCCAGCAGGCAAAATAATTTTGCCATGTATTCATGTATGTGGGTCAAGTAGTTTTTTTAAAATCCCAATATTATCATGTATACACAATAAAGTTAGGTTGAACAATTAGTTAAACAACGTTAAAAAATGCAACTGCAATCAAATTTAATGCCTCTTCGGTGACCTTGTGAGATTGCATTAAGCTATGTATATTTTAGGAGCTCGCACACTAAGAACGGGAGTCAATGTCCGCTACGCACCCATATACCGTCATTGTTTTATTACTTCCTTTCTTTTAACTCGTGGCGTTTGGTTGCTTGAATATAATATAATCAAACTGAAACTTTTCAAGTAGACTCGTGGCGACGATCAAACAGATTTATCGAATTTTCGATAAAAAATCATAATAATTATAGTATAATTTTGGACTTTAAAAAATTTTAATGTTTTTTTCAAATAAGAATCATTACAAAACTTTGATTACTACCAACGGTGCCGGCGGCCCGATAACGTCATGGAATATTTAAAATTTGAATTACTCCGTCGGTAGGTATAAAAGTTACTTCACTACGAATTTCGAAAATTTATGACAAATGACTATAGATGACAGCACACTTCGGTTTCTTGGGAAGAAATCAAATAATAAAGAGATATTTTTGACATAGATATTTGTCTAGACATGTTTCATTTTCAGTCAATTAATTATTTAATGATTGAAATTAGATTTACAAAGAAAGGGAGTAAAATAAAAACTTGGTTTTTATGGGTTAGTTTTTTTAGTTGTATACTTTCACTTCCTCCCCGAGCTTTTCTCCAGCGAAAATAAACATCCACACGAAATTTTAAACAGTTTTAAACTCCATGAATCCTCAACTCTTTATAATATACGTGTAACGAAGATCCTTCCATGTCCTGGATTTAATCTATGGTGATTGGGAAGCATAAGTGTGTACGGGGCCCTAAGCTCAGAGAGGGCCAACCAATCGTAGCTCAAGAACACAGCGGCAGTGATGAACGAGCCGGCGCTGGTATAGACCTCGCGCCACTTCCTCATTCCTTTTTCAACTGTTTACATAGGTTAGGCTTATTAACCCCTGCATAAATCATGACATGTACATGAACAGCGGAAGATTTCTTGGGTAGAGTCGGACTAACCAACACCCTATAAATTGACGACCAACACCTTCTACGCCAAATCTTCCAAAGCCTCAAAACTTTCCCTTCGAAAACATCCCTTTTAGTTAGCACCCATGTCATTTGTAAACCTCGGTCTGACTAGCGTTTTATATTCTAAAATTATGGCGTTTCTGAACAGGAGTTTGGATTCATTTGATTTAGAGACTGTCTCTTCTTCAAGTTTGTGTTTACTGGGGTATTATGCCGTGTTGTTACGACCTTTCGGGCAGACGTTTCGGATCCCATTGAAGGGTCCATCATCAGGGCTGATGTTTCGTTGTGAGTGTTGGTGTTGTGGTTAAGTATCGGCTTGCAATACCGTGCCGAAGTCATGATGTGTTGTATTGTATTATGTGTGTGATTCATCTGTTGTCTGATCACTATCTCTGTGGAGTCTGCGACGAGAATGACTTACCAAGATATTTTTAATTTTAGACCATCATCTCTATTAATATTTATCGGGTGCTTTTAGATTTCTAGTGCTTCCTTGATAAGACGCGTTAGGCTTTCGAAGGATTTTCGGTTCGAATGATGGCCGGTATCCAGAAAATGCTCAGCCAGTGCCGATTTTTCTGGATGACCGAGTTTGCATGCCCGTTTGTGCTCGTCTTCTGTCGTATTGAAAGTTGTACGTGAATATTTCTACACTTGAATGATTTGGTTTGAAAGTCCTGGTAGTGAGCCAAGAAACGGAGTTCTAAAAATAAATGCTTTTCAATTATTATTCACAGTCCAGTACCAGTAATCGTCTTATACTAACATATCAATAAAATATCTATATAAATACCTGACTAAAGGTAAAATATCAAAGATTATTACCTCCATCACATTACCGCATCCCATCTCGTGGCGTCATGACGCCATTGAGATGTTGGTTTTTCTGAAAAACAAGAACGTTAAATATTAATACGGTGATAAAATACATGACAACATAATTTAATACGAAAGTATTAGATTGTTGCGTTATTAATCGTCATTTACTAAAAGTAACATAATCAAAAACGAAAACGATTTCTTTATATTATGTACTAGCAGTCAGTACCCGACGTTGCCCAGGTAACAGATTTATTTGAATAAAATTGTGGCGGAAGGTGCCGTTATTTTGTAAAACCCCTTGAATATAACAATGTTTCCATTTAATCCAGGCAGGGTGGGATGTCCGGGAGAGTGGTGGGGAATGACTGTAAGTACATATTTTCATCAAAGTTGTTAAATGCAATTGTTCTGTTCTATTTAATTATTCATGTAAATGATAGTATTTTGTTTTCAGAATACAACTTTATAATATTTAATATAATAATCAAGATTCTATAAGATTTAAAGAAAAATTAAAAATTATCTTTCATTCACCAACAGGTTTTTATATTTTTCACAGACCAAGTCACTTTAAGTAATAATGATTAACGATGACAAAGATAGAAAAAACCTTATTTCAAAGAAAAGAAATGATTGGATATCTGCCGATCGATAATTCTGATGATTGGATGGTGTCAAGTGGTAGAGAAAAGAATTTACAAGAAACATTAAGAGCACTAAGGCATAGTGACAGCCCTTAAAAGCATAAAAATTCATTGGATATTAACATCCCTCTAACAATGTCCATTCGGGCTACAATGACTATATGTTGACTTTTCGATAAACAATAATTAACTTTGCAATAAAAAGTATTTAATTGCATTCCTTTTAATTTATAAGGGTGTGATACGGGGGGGTTCGGAGATTGTCGGGGGGGGGAGAGGGTTAGGGATAATTTTACAAATTGGAATTAAAAGTATTAAACATAATTAAGAGTGCATTACATTTATAACCGGAGAAAGGAGTGTGTGAAGGGAGAGAGGAGAGATGGCACATTTGTTTTTCGCAAGGTTCTAAAGAATAAATCCTTTATATTAAAGAAAACACATTATTATTGTGAATTTTCAATTTCAGAACAAGGTTTATTTATTTATTTTATTTATTTGTTTATTTCTATTTAATTTATATATAAAAAATTTGGTTGGACTTTGCCTGTCTCATTAGAAATATCTGCGTTGAGACAGGCATAGTTTACAATAGTGTGTAGGTATAAAACATAGTTTATAGACGTATATTAGAATAATTATTTTTATTTGGTAAGTATTGTATATTAATTAACATAACATAGTAAAGTGATTAAAGTAACAAAAAGAAAATATATCATATATATGAGGTTATGTGTGTTAGTATGTTTGTGTATGTGTGCCTATTTTATCTCTCCCCTTATTTCGGATCCACTGTTTTATTTTGTATTTTATGTTAGAATTGTAAATTGTGGTTAGCCCGGATGGTTTTAATTCATCAAGCATGCAATTAAGTAAGTTGGGTCCAAAATAGTTATAGTTCCTTTTTCCATATGTGGTATGTAGCCGTTTGGTAATTATTGTTTGAGTTGGTTTAAACTGTGTATTTTTGTGTCTGTATGTGTATTTAAGAGTTGTATTCGCATAAATTTGTTTTATATAGAATACATCGAATTTCTGTGGATTTATTAATCAATTAGAAAAGACATACAGAAAAATCAAATTTAAAAAAAATATTTTAGCTGCTACCGGGATTCGAACCTATAGACCTCCACTCAATACGGGAATAGTGCGTTATCCAATTTCGCCACGGCAGCTTGGTAAATTATCGTAAATTTTTCGACCTTATATGTAGTCTCTTTTTAATTACATAAAAGATCAACGTTTATCAAGCTGCTGTGTTGAGCAAAATTGAATTACTTCATTCCCGGATAGAGTGAACGTCCGTTGGTTCAAATCTCTTGGCAGCAGCTAAAATATATTTTGTTATTTAGAATTTTCTGTATGTTTTTTTTAATTGATTAATACATTTGTTAATAAATCCTTTGTTAAAAACAAAAACTATTGTCAATTTTGTCACCATATTCTAGTTTATCCTTTCATCTTCCACACTACAAATGAATTAAAGTACCTATGAAAATATTCAATTAAAGGTCAAATTTAATAAAAAAACTTTGTGAAAATAACCGCTGAAAATTATGAATGAACCTAATACGAGAATATTCATGTTTCATAGATAAACTTGAAACATTTGAGAACGATAAACAAAGAATAAAGATTCAAATCCGGAAAACATTAACAATAAAGATATGAAAATACCTAAATGAAGATTACCTATACTTGAATCAGAAAGGAACATTAAGGGTAGGAAAACAAATGAAGAAAATCCAAAAAGTTTTGAATTACAGGAATATATTCGCAAACTCACGCAGCTTAACTAATATTACAAAGGAATATTAAATATATCTCTTTAGGCTGCTAAGAGCTTGTTATAAATGGGATCTGGGATATGCTGATCATACGGTACGTCTTTCAAGTGACATTGGAAATTTTAAATTTGTGTCAAATAGTGAACACGTGAAAATATTTCGGGTTACATATTATTGATTATAAGAAAGTTATGAATTAGTTATTATAGCTAGACCTTTAGGCTGCTCTAAGAGCTTGTTATAAATGGGATTTGCGATATGCAGACCAACCGTAAGTCTTTCAAGTGACATTGGAAATCTTAAATTTGTGCCAAATAGTGAACACGTGAAAATATTTCGGGTTACACATTATTGATTATAAGAAAGTTATGAATTAGTTATTATAGCTAGACCTTTAGGCTGCTCTAAGAGCTTGTTATAAATGGGATTTGCGATATGCAGACCAACCGTAAGTCTTTCAAGTGACATTGGAAATCTTAAATTTGTGCCAAATAGTGAACACGTGAAAATATTTCGGGTTACACATTATTGATTATAAGAAAGTTATGAATTAGTTATTATAGCTAGACCTTCAGGCTGCTCTAAGAGCTTGTTATAAATGGGATTTGCGATATGCAGACCAACCGTAAGTCTTTCAAGTGACATTGGAAATTTTAAATTTGTGCCAAATGGTGAACACGTGAAAATATTTCGGGTAATACATTATTGATTATAAGAAAGTTATGAATTAGTTATTATAGCTAGACCTCATTCAAAAGAATGTGCGCAAAAAATATGTGTGTTGTTACAATGCAAAAATGGACACAAAAGAAGTTTTTATAGATTGCAAGTAACCTTTTTTAAACTAAAAAAATATTTATTTATTTGGAATATCATATTGAGGCTTGTAATACGAGCTTGCCAGGCAACTTTCCCCCGCTTTCTTCTTACCGAACAAAGCTGGGGAATGGTCTTTTGATTGTGGTCAACCTGTAGAAAGGTATTGGTCTAAAAAAGCTAGGACATGCGAACCAGACTTATTATGTTTCTAAAATCTTTTATGGTCGAATCGAACAAAAGAGTCAAGATGTACCTACACTAAATGTGTAGCTTGTTCTTGTGGTAATTTTGACGCTCGCATAGTGATTTGGTGGTCGGTGGTTCGAGCCCCATTCCAGGACACTAGCAAGTTTCCTATTTTCATAGCACAGGCTTTTGGCTTAGTTCGAGAAAAGTAAGAATATTGATGCGACACTTATTCCATGTTCACATCTCTGTGTAAAAAAAATCGAGTACCTAATCTTGTACATTTAATATTCGTTTATATTAGGTCCTTACATATGAAATTGAGGTTTTGCCGTACTGGCAAATTTGATCTCAAATATCTTCTCTTTGGCTAGGAATTCCAAATCCAAATTTATACAGCTATTTACTCATGTATTTGTGTTTTGAAAATTATAATTCATTTGTTTTTTCCTCAATTGTTTTTTTCTTTGCGTCACTCAGTTTACAAAATGAAAAACTTGAAATATCGCGTTATTTACGAGTACGAGTTCCACCGTGGCACCAGTGCTGCAGAAACGGCTCGAAGGATTAATGATGTGTATGGCGACGGTGCCGCAAAAGAAAACACAGTGCGTTTTTGGTTCCAACGTTTTCGTTCTGGAAATTTTGACCTGCAGAACAAGCCCCGTGGACGGCCCGAGACCAAAGTTGATAATGAAGAATTGAAGGCTATTGTGGAAACGGATCCATCGCAAACCACATCCGAGTTAGCTGCAGGCTGCGGTGTTAGTGATAAAACTGTTTTAATCCACTTGAAGCAAATTGGTAAGGTGAAAAAGCTTGAAAGGTGGGTACCTCACGAATGAGTGAAGCAAATCAACAAACGCGCGTTGACTGCTGCGTTGCATTACTCAACCGGCACAATAATGAAGGGATTTTAAATCGAATCATTACCTGTGATGAAAAGTGGATCCTGTACGATAATCGGAAGCGTTCATCGCAATGGCTGAACCCTGCCGAACCAGCCAAACCATGCCCCAAGCAAAAATTGACTCCAAAAAAGTTACTTGTGAGCGTTTGGTGGACTAGTGCTGGTGTCGTTCACTATAGCTTTCTTAAATCTGGCCAGACGATTACGGCAGATGTCTATTGTCAGAAACTGCAAACCATGATGGAAAAGCTAGCTGCTAAACAACCGAGGCTGGTTAATCGCTCTAGGCCACTGCTGCTTCATGATAACGCTAGACCACACACTGCACAACAGACGGCTACCAAATTAGAGGAGCTTCAATTGGAATGTCTAAGACATCCACCGTACTCTCCGGACCTTGCCCCAACAGATTACCATTTTTTTTCGAAATTTGGATAACTTCTTGCAAAGGAAAAAATTCAACTCCGATGGGGCAGTCCAAACCGCCTTCAAAGATTTTATTGATTCCCGTCCGAATGGTTTTTTTAGTAAAGGGATCGATGAACTACCTTTGAGATGGCAAAAGTGCATAGATAGCAATGATACATACTTTGATTAAATAAACATATTATAATAATAAAAAATCGGCTTTATGTTCCTCCCATACTAAACCTCAATTTCATATGTAAGGACCTAATATTTAATAATATTATAAATCGTAATAAAATATTAATCAAAATAAATTATAGAAGTACCACACAGATGAAGCTCTTTTTATATGAGAAACGATTATGGAAGTCTTTTATACGATGGCCCAGGGCTTACAACCTGTGTGAGCTGGCTTAAGTGATCACTGTATGCAACACAATGCAACGTTCGCCAATTCCATCGTAAAAACATTGCTTAGAATGATAACTTAAGCCAGTCCATACAATTTGTAAGCCCTGGCCCATCGTATAAGTGACTTCCATACACGTTTCTCACACACAAATATCTTCATCTCTGTGAGACTTGTACACTTTATCCTTATTAATTATTCATCTCTCTGGGAACAAAATTCAGTAACTGACGTGTTAGGACCAACTCATAGGAAGGTATAGAGCGAGACGTGACGTGACAAGTGATTCGCCGCGAAATGGCAACGTCGTAACTAAAATAAGATTTTGAGGTGACTGATAAACTCAACATCAGAAGCAAAGGGTTAACATCGAAATTGCAAAACTCGACTACGCTTTATATTCTATATTTAGGCATTTGTTATTTTTTAAACAAAAACTTCTCACCCACAAATTTGTCCCCTTTATATTACACAATAACAAATCAATTAGATAATAAAAGGCAGACACAACGTCTCTAAATGAGGCGAATTCTAGTGCCATTTTGTGACAACATCCCTATGTTCCATTTGTGACGACATTTCTATGTTTCATTTATGTACAGTGTTCAGTTGATCTCTTTGCAAAAAAATAAACAAATGCTTTGAGAAAGTTTCGGTTGATTAGACGTGGGTTGGCAAAAAAGGAGCCGTTTCTTCATACGTAATTTATACAAAAACATTGTGAGATACAATGCTAAAGGCAACATCGCACTGGCTTTGTTCCACCAAATGTTTTTCTGAGGAGAATTCAAGTGATTTACAGCGGCCTTAATGATCGAGATGTGTTTTCTTTTGCTTGAGATTTCGCAATGCCAAATGTTTTTTACCTTTTTTATTTACAATTCATCACTAGCAGCGATAGTTTTATTTCAGTGAACAATCTTTTAATAATCATTTATTGCGTGCTGATATATATTACAGCAGGGTTTAGTAAAGCCAGGTTAGAATGAGTTTAATCTTAACCGCGATACAAAATATTCGTACATATGTAAATCTAAGAAATAATAACAAAATGTTATTTATGTTTGTATACAGAGTTATTTGGAAAACATTAATAACCTCGCAGGACTATATTCCTGCCTTGATTATGAGTCGAAAATGTTCAAGCTATTATGACCTAATATCAATAGTTAAGGAGATACGCGACATCAAAGTTTGCATTTTTTCAATATTTATGACTTATTTTTTGCAAAACGTTAGACTATCATTACAGTAACGTATATCGAATATAAAAAATTCATTCACTTTAACACAAGTCAAAAAAAAAAAAAAAACCTTCGAATTCCAATTGGAAAACTTTGCAATTGGAATTTTTTCAGGGTTTTTATTATTTTATTTAATTTGTATCGAGAAAAAATAATTATTCGTAATCTATATGAGTTACTGTAATGATTGATAGTCCAACGTTTTACAAATTAAAAGTCAGAAATATTGAAAAAAAAATGCAAAGTTTGATGTCGCATATCTCCATAACTATTGATATTAGGTCATAATGGCTTGAACATTCTCGACTTATAATCAAGGCAGAAATATAGTCCTGCGAGGTTATTAATGTTTTCCAAATAACTCCGAAAGAAATTTAAGTAGAATATGTAGTATGTATGAATAAAAACATTTGCATGCACACTTGTTTTTTAAGGACAGAAATGTTATTTATACTTAACAAATCCAGAATTTAATTCTTAAACAAGTTTAATTTTACGCAATCTCTGTAAGCATTAATAGTTCATAGAATTAGAGCGAGAATCATTGATACGACATGTCATATTGAGCACGATATCTCATGCCAATATTCAGTTAAACTCAGTGTTGAATTGTGAGTAATAGTTAAGTAAGCTTATGTTAAAATATTCAACACACACGAGACTCATTGAAAACTAGAAGATTCTCCCGTTCGCGTGGGAATCTTTCCTCAAACACTACCGCATTGGGAGATCTTCTATTTACGAATGCAGCACACCATCGCCGTCAAAGGTTGATGAAGATGCTCTGGAAACTTAATTCGCATACCTTAGCTATAAAAACATATTTAAAGAAAACGTTTTGTTTTAAGTCTGAAGAGCGTCAAAATATAACAGACGACCCATCATTATTAAGATAATAAATAGTTGGCTAATGTGTTATTTCATTCCATCTTCTTCGTTTTCCCATTCCTTCTGCCATTATCTTGTGTCCAAGAGACTCCAGCGTGCACGCACTCGTAGCGATCAGAGATCCGAAGACCTGTCGGTAAAGAAGTGAGCTGCTTGAGCGGCGGGCCCATATGAAGAAGAAACACGGCGCGTCACATTACGAAACGTGACGCGAAACAGTTACAAACTGGATCACAAGCTATCAACATACAGAAATCTCCAATCATCTATTGTTGCAAAACTTCCAAATGCGGGTGAATACATTATGTTTTCTATAACGCCCTGCGTATTGATGAGAACAATTAAGAAGCCTTTGAAGAAGAGCAAGAAACTGCAAAAAAGATCAAATGCAGAATAGAGACAGCCCGTGCCTCTTTTAATAAGATGAAAAGTCTACTCTGTAATGACGACTTAAACTTGAAGCTCAGACAGAGATTGATCAAATACTATGTATGGTCAGTTCTACTTCACGGTGTTGAAGCACGGACGCTGAAGGTGACTACTCTTAATCGCCTAGAGGCGTTCGAAATGTGGATACATCGTAAAATGTTAAGGATATCTTGGACTGACATGACTAGTAATGTTGAAGTTTTACGTAGAGCAGATACAAACAGACAGTTACTCAACATAGTAAAGCTCCGTAAAATTTCATATTTTGGTCATATAATGAGAGGCGAAAAATACTCCATCCTTCAGCTCGTCAAGAAGGGGAAGATTGAGGGTCGCAGAGAGGTCGGAAGGAGGCGGCATTCCTGGCTTCGAAACATCCGAGAGTGGACCGGGATAAGAAGCGTGGAAGAGCTGTTCCGCACTGCCCTGGACAGGGAATCTTTCTCCCAGATGATCGCCAACGTCGGGGGGACCCTACAGGGCGCATGAAGAAGAAGGAGAAGAAACTGGTATCCAGCTCCAAGATATCCAGAAAAGTTATATATAAATATCCAATTCCTAACTTTACCTAACCTAACCTAACCTGACCTAACCTAACCTAACCTAACCTGATTCCTATCCTCCCAGGTTGCGCTAAACTAATTAACCATATGATTACAGTTCATACACGGAATTTGATTCCCTAACATTTGGAGCCCAAGACGTGTTTCCGTTCTACCCTCTCTAGCTACCCCTATTAGTTAAGTTTGCACATGTATATACGTTAAATAAATTAATCGGACACTAATCATTCGTTTTGGGGGGTAGCTGAGTTGCCCGGAAATGGAAACTTGCAAATGTAAAAATGTGTTTGTTTGTTTTTTATTATTGCTCTGAAAATTGTTTTTCGATGCATCGACAGGGATAACATTCTGGAAAATATATTATTTTTCCGGCTCTCCGGTCACTTGCAGCCCACTGGAATTCCCGTGCGGCATTTTCAACATGCATTCTGGTATTTCAAATATTTACCATTGCAAAAAATTATGTTCTGTATTTTTAAAAATTTGCAAAAACAAGATCTGAGCTGTTTCAAAAATAAACTGCAAGTTTTTATGTTGCAGAATATTTAAATTTAAAAAAGATGTATTAATACTTATTTATTTAAACAATATTTTATATGTATATTCTCAGAAAACAATAACAGAATTTTTATAAAAATATTGTTAAAATATACACAAATTGGTCTATAAAAGGAGTTGAAAAATGTATAAGTACCTACTGATTTTAATGTGTATTTATATATATTTATGTGAAATAATTCGGATGAATATCATATATACCGTCTGTGTATAGTTTTAGATATTCTGGGATATATATATTTTGGGATATTCTACCGTGTATCTATGACCTCTCTGGCCGACGTTTCGGATCCCATTGCAAGGTCCATCACCATATTTACCTACATCGAAAATAATATTGTTTAATGCTCCAAATTAAAAATATATATAGAGATATTATTTTCAGCCGCGCAATCTATATCTAAATCTATATTTTCATGAAAAAGAATAATGATGTCTATATCTGATGTCCTTCATATAAACGAATGTGTTCAGATTTGGAACAAATTTAACAAATTAAACTTTCAAAAATGTCATATTGTGTGGATGTTTTTACGGTGGAATTGGTGAACTTTGCATTGTGTAGACCACTTTGGCCAGCTCGTACAGATCGTAAGCCTTAGGCCATCCTATAAAAAGACTTCTGTACACGTTTTTCATATAAATAATTTCGTCTCTGTGAGACTTATATTATACATTTTAATTTATTTATTGTTTATAAAAAGCAGACTGAAGGCATTTATGAAAGGACGAAGAAGTATATTGTTACCAGATACTATAATTGAGAGGAACTGCACTCGGTTGAGGAATTTCAACAGTAAAAATTATTTTGGAATGCTTTGCTTTGATATCTAAAATGCCAGAAAGATAAAGATAAAGAGAAAGATTAATTACGCGGCTGAAAAATCAGTCGTGTTTGACGGCTGACAAAAACCACCGATAACAAATAAAGTGACAGAAAGAAATAACAAACAAATAAACCGAAACAGGCAAATAAAGTGTTCCATAGTGAAATATTCATCATTCATTCATCCAATAAACGAAACAGGCGAATAAAGTGTTCCATAGTGAAATATTCTAGTGCGACTTAAGTATGAATGACGGAAAAGTGTTCCAGCCTAAGTGAATTGTCCAGAGATTCGTTTAAATAAATGATTGGAATTGTTTAAAAGTATTTGATTTTGTTCCCGGTCGTGGCGAGTTCCTGACAATAATACAAAATTAATTTCAATGTTATTTCGTGAAAATGAAAAATAAAAAATATTTAATGTTTACTATTTTTACCTATCTAATTGAATACAAAAACATTTATTGTTAAAAATTTGGTAATTGGAAAAGTCAAACTTTTGACATAAAAATTCCCTGGATAGGTCATTATTATTTAAATAATACGTCTACAATTTCTTAGAAATGATCCACAAATATCCTTCGATTTTCAGTCATTTTGAAAGTTAAAAACTTCATATTTTTTTACGTTTCAATTTTTCAATGTTATTTAAAAGTTGTATTTAATTAACGTAAGAGATGATCCAGTTAAGAAAAAGCGAGGCTTAACCTTTATTATACCGCTAGAGAAAATATCCGTACGAAGCATTTTAAATTAATATATATAGCTTTTACTGGAATAAAAGACTTAGCAAATTGTCGTAATATTAACTAACGTCCGAGTTTTTATGTGTAAGGTTCAATATTAATGTCTAACGTTTAATGTCATAATTTTAACTTTTAATCATGCCGTTTCCCCAAGGGTTAAGGTAAAGAGGATAGAATGCTAATTTCATACATCTTCTCATGCACGCTTACACCTATTTAATCGAGTCACAGCGTATTCTTTAATCAAATGACAGAAAAAATTTACCCATAAATACCAAGTTTTTATTATACTCCCTTTCTCAATTGTATTGCTTCCAATTTGATAATTTATCAACATAAAGCCGACTGATCAGGTTTCGTGCCTTCTCCATGCGTTGGGCTCTTTTCTCATTTGTATGTAAATTTCGAAAAGTCGCCACGGGTCTGCCTGCGAAGTTTGAACTCGATTGGATCACGGGAAAAGGGTTAAAATTCGATCCAAAGTTTTTTCGGCAGACAAGCAGACAGGCAAAAGCTAAGAGTTGAAGGAAAGGGAGTAAAAAGAAAACAATTTCTTCCAAGAAATAAAGTGTGAGAAATCTAACTAAACGATTTTTAATTTTTTTTTACCAATTATCGATAATTGTTCAATTTGTAATATTATTGAATAAAAAAATCACGTTATACGTCCAACCAAGTTATGAAACTGTAGAAATTTTCTTTAGTTCGCTACGAATTCCCCCCTCGCGTACATTAAAGACACATTTATAATGCAGTTAAAGTGGTTTTTCTTACATTTTAAAATCCCCTAGTAAATAAAATAAATTTCTAACTTATTTTGTTATTTTCTTTAATTTCGAACAGTCTTTTCAAGTAAAAATGCATTTTTGTAATAAAATGCGACTTATTTTCTAAGACATTACAATTTTTGAAAATATTTGATTTGACTCTTTCATAATTGTTTAAAAACTTACAAACTTTTAGTATTTTTTTAAGCAGGTCAAATATTTTGAAAACAGTCGGGGAAATTTATGTTGATTCGTCTATCTATATGTTTTGGAATTCTGTGATGGAACCTAACAAATAAATTTTAATTTTATACCTCTCATTTAAAAAATATCGTACAAAATCATGAAAATCATTTCGCCTACCGTAACTTCGTGTAACGTCCGTAACTTTTTTATAGTATTTTTTTCTTTTCTTTTTGTTGTAAATAAATAGATGATTATTCCTTTGGAACCCACATGTAAAATTAGCGTCATTTTTGACGGGTTATAGCTATAATGTTTTAAACAGATAAATTTGATTTTACGAATAATATTTTTTCTACTAATGAAGGTTTGAACGTTGTGGTGATATTATATATAAATTGTACATGTTTCGAGAGCAATGTTCTCTTCTTCAGGATTGTTTGTGTACTTAATTAAATTGAAATATAAATAAACCATGCAAGTGTGTTACTGGGAAGAGGTTGATGAGGGGTTGGAGGGGAATCGGAGGTGTTAACTATGGAATTTCATTGAAAGGGGATGAATGCTTAAGTGGAAATATATTCAATAGTCGGTTTTGCACAAATTTTGTCTGTTTATATATTATATTTGAATTAATATTGACACTTTTCCCAATTTCAAGTATGTCTAGATTTTTAACTAGTATGTAAAAATTTAAACCTTGGATATATTCCATTAAATATTTTGCAAATTCTGACTTAACATTGTTAGTTAAAGCTTTGATATATTCTTTAACCCTAATTACAAAGTATCTTTTTGTTTTCCCAATATAAACATACATTATAAACATTTATGTACACCCCACTATTGAATGAATATATTTCCATCCCATTCCAATGACATTTCCTAATTAACACCTCCGATCTCCTCCCCCCTCCCCTCACCAACTCCTTCACCGTAACACGCTTTATCTATATATATATTATATAATAATATAATATATCTATATATATATCTATACTTATATATATATATATAATTTATATCTTTAGATAATAGTTATATAATAAATATTCAATTAGTACACAAACAATCCTGAAGAAGAGAACATTATTCTCGAAATATGTATAATAGACAGAATGTTAGTAAGCTTAGTAAAAACCACTACCAGATTTACGGTCTAGCGGTTTCGAGACGTACCCGTCTCTTCGTCAGGACCAACACTATACTACTATATTCATAACAATATACAACCCAGCCAAATTATTTTTAAACTAAGACCACTATTGATCACATGCTTGTTTATCTTGTCAGAGACAAGCATGCACTGCTGTCTCTGTGTTGTGAATATAGTAGTATAGTGTCGGTCCTGACCAAGAGACGGGTACGTCTCGAAAACGGTAGACCGTAAATCTGTAGTGGTTTTTACCTATAAAACAAACTTCCTAGTAACATACATAAAACGGGACTCGCCACTGATCTCATCGGAGCCTCGACAAATAGACACACCGCAATATCACGGACGGTGCGGAACGCGCGCAACCCCGAAGCATGAACAATAAATACCTATCCCAAGAACGTCGGACTGGCAACAGGCGGAGGGACCACCCTCACCGTGAGCACACCTGCAGCTGACGATGTATGTCACAAGCGTGACGAGCGGGAAAACAGCCTATCTACCCACAGGAACGCGTTCTCTCCTCCTCCACTTCATATAAATTAACTTTGTTAAAACCACTTATTTATTGAAAAAATGGAAAATGATAATATAAAATACCTAATTAACATGAAAAAATTATCATTTTCCTTTTAATATTTTGATCTATACTTCGATTTTTAAATATTATTTTTGTTATCCTGACGAAGAAGCCATTGGCTTCGAAACATGTTGATTTTTTTCAATAAATAAGTGGTTTTAACAAAGTTAATTTATATCAATTATAATTATGTTACCACAAAATAAATTTGCTACATTTGAAGAAGAAGATTTTTACTAAGTTAGACATAATAACATCCTGTTATTATGTCTAACCACAAAGTTAATGCTTTAAATATAAATAATATCAATAATATGTATAATAGAATTCATTTTTACTAAGGTGGTGAAAACAAAGTGATTCGTATTACATAAATTTGATTCGAAGTTACTCACATGTAACACAATTTAATTTGTGTTATTTTCAGTTGCGGCTAAATTTTCAAATTATTATTATTACGAGATCGTCGTGTGGGGCAGTTTTATGGGACACAATATGACATATTTACATGTTCCGAACCGTATTGTTTTTACTGCGCTGTGTTTGCTGGCCGGCAAGGCCGCTGAATTTTTAATGCGCCGAGTTTAGCGTTACGTGTCCGACATACTGACGGTCGTGGACACGAAACGAACCATTTACCCCCCTTTTCATACTGACCCACATTCTGGCGGCGAATAAACTTTACGGTGGTCGAGGGCGATTAACATCGCGACCACCCTGTGAAAATATAAAAAGTTAATAAAACACTGTAGCGAAATAATGCCCGGACGAATTGGTCCCACCGAGGGTGACTGATATTGTCACCAACTCTAAATATCCCAGTTTGTCCTACTCATGTATAAAGCGAATGGTGCACGTGCTCATTAGTGGCACGCGTGCGCAGCGTTGAGCCTCTTGAGCCATTCTTACTTAGTAGCATGTGTGTACGCACATTGCTAGCAATGAGTATGCTCGCTTGATTTGCGGGTGGAAGGGGTGTCTTTTGAGCATGCTAATTTCATTCGAGGGTAGTATCGATTATCGATGCGATTTTCTCAGTCCGCGACAGATGAAATAAATATGGCATGTTGGGGAGACGACAAAACATTTATTTTCGCGACTTATTATAGGAATCACGAATGTTTGTGGAATACTCGGTTACCGCAATGTAAAAATAATATAGAAAGAAATGATGCTTGTGAAACTTTATTAAAAGACATGAATGATTCAAATCTTACAATAAAAATTATAAAAACTAGAATCAATAATGAGCAGGCTTAAAATAAGCATGCTAACAACGAGTAGTGCGTACAGTTGTTAGAGCATGCTAATGAGCCTGCTCAAAAATAAGCTTGTGTATCAGTACCTTAACTTATATTAACCTTAGATGGCTACTGTTAGTCATTTCGACTATTTGTTACTTTCTCTTTCGAACTATTTTGAATATTTTTATTTTTTTAACAGCTTTAACCATTAAAATGTTAGAATTGCATAAACCAATTACAAAGATTCACAGATTTTTAATGTGTATTAAATTCAGTGCTTGGTTGTTTAAGAGAATATTTGCCCCATTCTAAGAGACGAGCAAGTTGGTCCTGTTTTCATAGAATAAGCTTTAAGCTTAATATTAAATATTTTTAGCTTAGTATTCATTAATATTGATTCGACATGCATTTCGTATTTACATCTCTATTTAAACAAAAAAAAACTCATAAAAATATACATTTAATAATAAAAAAATATTTATATGTACAGAATAAAATAAATAGGCTCGTGAATCACTAAATACTATAAAAACAAGTTATACAAGACACAAGTGTAAAGGATGCGCGGGTTTCAAGGCCAATGCTGTGTAAATAAAATAAAACAAAAAAATAGTGTTAACAATATTTTTAAATGTATGTAAATACTGTTATATTCATGTTATACTGAGAATACAAACACTAGATTTTGTTGTTAAAGGAATAATTATTTATTAAGATACATTATAGAAGTCTCACAGAGACGAGACTATTTATATGGGAAACGTATACTGTATCATGCGATGGGCCATAGATATCTATTTATATGATTTTTTGGGCTATGTTTTTTATGATTTAGAACAAATTTATGTATATACAACTTTAAAAAATTGATAATGTGTGGATGATCTTACGGTAAAATTAGTGAACGTTGCGTTAGGTAATTTGGTTCAGTAAAGTCCTGTAAACGTTTCCTTTATAAATAGATTCATCTCAGCGTCACTTCTATAAAAATAGTATTTTGGCTATAAAACCAGGTTTTATCGTTCACATCCATATTTTCAATAGCATTGAAACTATCGGCTGTTGGCTATGAATCATTTCGCGATGCAGTGCCGACGGCGTTAAAGACGACATTTTTGTCATAATCCTATTTTTTATTATTTTTTTCATTTATTTAATAGATAATACATATAATTTATATTATAACAATGATAACTATCAAATATTCAAAATCAAATTATATTTATATATTATACCTCACCAAAAATAATTTAGATTCTTGTGTGTGGTGAGGGATAAGCACTTACAATCATATTGATAGTGTAATCTTATTTAACAAACAATGAGAATCAGGTAATATACTATTTATCTAATATATAAAAAAAAATTAATAAGAAGTCAAAAAGAGACTTAACTCAATCACGAAAGTCAATTCTACAATAAATGAGAATCCATTCGGTTTCACCGGAGGAATATGCACACAAGACGAAACCGCAAATATCCACCATCATACAAAGTAAATTGAACAAATCAAGTAATTCCATAGGTATCTTCATCGATCCGAAGGAAGTACTCGACAGTATCTCACACAAACAACTCGTACCAGAACCAAAGGAAAACGGAATTGACCACACAGCCCCAAACGGGTAAAAAGCCACTCATTCAACAGACCTCAGATAGTCAGGTCCAATGAATCTCTAAGTAATCCACCAATCTGTGATTCCCAGATTACACTCAGTAGGGAATGAACATGCAGAGGCGGCTGACATTTTTGCTGATAATATAACTGTGTATAGGACAAAGCTGATACAATTTTTTACATCTCAGTGAAATGGAAATTGATAATAAATTTTTCTGTTTTATTATTATACCTTTTAACTATTATTATTTGTACCTTTAACTGTATTATTATTTTATCTTTCTTATGTTTTCTGTATTATTATTTTACCTTTTAATTATTAGTATTTGTACCTTTTATCTGTATTATTATTTTATCTGTCTTATGTTATTTTTTAAAATTTATTTTGTTTATTTGTAAAAGCCCATTAGGGAGTTAAATCAAAAAAATAAAATAAAAAATAATTTGGAGTCCCCCAAGATACGGTCCCCAGACTTCTACTATTTTTCACTCACGTAAACGACACATTTCAACAAAAACCAACGGTGAACTAGCATTCCGTGCAGACGAAACCATACTGTTAACAAATTATCCTTCATGGCCAAAAGTTCACGAATTAGCAAACCAGAATATTATTAATAAAATAAAATCGTGGCTTGACAACAATCGTTTAAAAGTTCATTATTTGACTTTTAACAACATCACATGTGATGTGATGTTCTTAATATCTTGTCGTGACTTCGGGATTCTTCGAATAAAAGGGGTGGTCGGTTACTCTTGGTTTATTAGTGGCAACAATACGTTATACAGAGGTTACAATGAACAACAGCGGTCTGTCTCGATATAATGGTAAAAAAGCTTAGAGTTGACAAGCGCGCGATCTTATAAAGCATTTGCTCTCTCTTTCCTGCTCCGTCTCTTTCATGCTTCGCAACATACGTCCCTCAGATCTATTACACAATCTATTTATGGATGAATATTATTTTTATTGATGTAGGTTTTATAGGTTTGGTACAGTAAGCCTTACGTAACCTTGTATGCAAACTAGTACGTAATACGTAATGTTACGCCAGCAAAACTCGAATGCGAATATTGTTTTAAAATACTTCAAAGTTTGTCAAAGCCCCTCTGCGGGAGCAGTTCTTCGAAGAGTCAACTTTGAGCGAATGTAAATTCATTCACTTTTATCGGCGAGATTCGCTGACGTCACCTGCGCCTTAGGCCCCACAAATAAGTAAGTTGTTCTCCCATTCAAAGTGGAGCCGAGTTTACTCAGTTCCGAGCCGCGGAGTTCGAATGGGAATATTGATGAGTCGTTTAACCCTTAAAGCTGCCAGCCAGCGTTTAACTTTCTCGCAACCGCCCCCGAAACCTTCAGAACGTTTTTTAGCCTTCGGATCGTAGGCATATTAAGTTTTTCTGTGGGATTCTATTTATCATTAGAATTCACTTCAAACTTATTTTCGTAAGCGTCCAAAGATTAAATATTGGTTTTGTTTAGACTAAATGATTTTTTTAAAGTTATACAGTAAAATTGGCAGTGCAAGGTATCTGCAATTAGCTAGAATCCCAAAACATTGAAGATAGCTGAACTGTGTAGGGTCAAAGATGTCCAAAGGATGCCTTATCTAAAATATACACTATCAGCAACCCCTAGGAATGCGACCATGGGACGATAATATTGGTAAAGACAAAAATGGAAAACGAAAAATGACGAGACTCATATATATATGGCAGTGGAGAAAACTAATGCTATAAGGCTTCGGATACGATACGAGCGGGGAGCGGTAGAGCGCCAACGCGCTAGAGTTTCTAGTGAGGGGCGCCGGCCACGATATAACTAAGCTCACTACTCTGCCGTCAATGCGCCCCTCACTACTCTGGCACACTGAGGTTCTGACGCTCTGCCGCTCGCCGCTCGTATCGTACCCGAGGCCTATGCCGTGTTCATCAAATTTTTCCAAATTGACGAGACAATCTTATTATTATCTTATTGTTAATTATCACCACGTGTTGTCAAAACTATCGCTACTCAAGGAAGTTTCAATCGTATCTATGAAACCTAAATCTTATTGTCAATAAATTTTTAAAAACGATTTCTGCATCAGTTTTCCTTTTTTATACGAGTATAAATAAATATTTAATTTTTATATATCGATATTGCTCAGTTCGCTAAGTGATAGTGGATATTGCTGCTTTCGATTTATATAAAATTATATAATATTGCTGTCTTTGCCATGATATTGCAAATCTCACTTTGTATGTAGCGGCCATTCTGTCACGTGGCATCCTTGGGTGTTGATCGATTGAAGTGGACATAGCTGTATTTGCTTTGAATAGTGATTTGAAAATTTGATTTAGGAAGGGATATAACATTAATATCCATATCATCTTGAATTAAATACATATAAAATTAGTAATCCTCGGCGACTTCATTCAAAACCTTTCATAAAAATATTTAAAATTAAACACGGATTAGTACCCAAATACTTTGATGACAGGATGAAGCTGAATATGGATTTTTATTCTTACAATACAAGAGGAAGCGACAATATAAGACTACCGAAGAAAAAGAAAAATACCTTACAAAATTGTATGATGTACAAAGGTCTAAAAATCTTCGATGGCCTGCCAAAGGAAATACAAAAAACGGTGAACATAAGGAGGTTTAAACAGGAGTGCAAAAATTTTATCGTAAAAGCTTTTAAATGACTAGATGGAATGCAATATGTTAAAGTGAAATCATGATGTGTGGAACTAAATAAATAAGATAAAAAAATAAAAAACCTTTCATATAGTGTATTTCTTTGAAAGTGTACAAGTTTTGCAAACACTTCTTATCCTTGTAATCTGCATTAAATTATATTATCCCAATTATAATAATTTCGCTGTATATCCGTAAAATAAATTTAAATTTATTTTCATGTTAAGTAGGTACTTTTTTTATTATTCATTTTCCATATATAATTTTTCTTTATTTTGAGTGTCTATACTTCGATTTACGAATTATATTTGTTAGTATCAATTGTATACTGACAAAGGGGCTATGGGCTCTGAAACATGTAGATATTTTTCAATGCAAAAGTAGTGAATTAATTAAATACTTATTCCTTAGGAACCGACATGTAAAGGTACGTAATTTTTGAAGCGTTACAACTTGTTAATAATAATAAACAAATAGACAAACCGAAATCCCGAAGGGCTTTTTTGTTCTACAAGCAAAGCTCGCAGTGTTGTTCAGTCGCTAATAAATACATAGTGCTACAGCTTTGAAAATTAACACTATTATAATACAAATAAACAATAGCAAAGCGAAAGTTCTTGCCTCGCAGTGTTGGCCACCTAATTTCGTACAATCCTGACGTGAGAAGTATCCAGGAGAGGCACTTTGGTGACAACATCCAGAGGAAACGCTAATGCAAATACAGGCAAAGTGCCGCGCTAAGGAATGTTGTTCCTTAAAGTTTTCAAATTACATGGGACTTTCTACATATTTTATTATTCCTGTTGGAGGAGTTTGACTGGGAGACTGGTCTTTGGAATGTCTTACGCTGTGGAACAATTAGGGGATGATGTTGCTTTGCTAATATTCTAATACGTGTAATACCAATTTTGCAATTCCAGTAAATGGAAATATGGAGAAAATGAGTCTTTCGTTGAAAATTACAGTAAAAAGTTAGAAACTTGTTGAAGACATTATAAATTTATTAGAATAATTCAATTAATAATGAAGAAAATGAAAAACTACATATATTTTTTACATTGACTAACTTGCTAATCTGCTGGTATGGGACTTGAACCACCAACATTGTATCACTCTTTAGATTTTTTAAACTATAAATTATTATTTTATCCAAGATTGGATAGAAAATCTTTAGAAATAATTTAGATTTAGTCTTTTTTTTATATTTATATATTGTTTATTTCAACAGTTTTATACATTTTACAATATGATAGAGCTTCAAGAAGTAATTTTATAATAAAAATATTGAATAATTAAATTGGATGTTGATGTTGGATCCTACAATGGGATCTGAAAAGTCGGCCAGAGACGTCAGATACACACGGCAAAATATCCCAGAATATTTTTGAAATGGATTTATAAAAATGGAAAAAATGGATATTATAATAAACCTTGATATCCTATGCGAGGCAGGCGTATTATCCAATTACGCTACAGAGGCCTCTTATATTTGCGTAAATATATCGACCTTATCTGTAAGTTTCATTTTACTAATTGATTAACATATATTATTATCCATTTTTAGAGCAATCCACTTTTTCTTTTACGGTAGGCACAAATTACTTTGTGTAATTGCCGCTAGGGGACGCCAGAATTGATCGATTTAATTCTTTTTTTTTTTTGGACACATTTGATACAACACACATTTACTAAATTCATATTTACGGATATCGAGACTGATACCGGCACCTCAAAACAAACATTATTTAAGACGCCTAAAACCTATCCAATTATCGAAATTTTAATTTTTCTTCTTAACGCTTAACAATAGCAAGACGTAATCTAAGCAAATAGACTAAACTTAAAAATTCTCCAAACAAAATTATTTTATATATTTTTCGTGGATTTAATTTTTCTGTTTGTCTTTGTAATTGATTAATTAATTTGTTTTTATAATTTACTAACTCACCATCACGCCATTTCTCCGTGGGGGTAGGCAGAGAAGGTGGACCACCACACTCATCTTTCCTGACACACACCTCTCGCCTCATCAACATACGTACGTCTCCACATGTAAGATCGACGATTGTTGAGGCTCCTAACAGGACCATCGTTCAATATCTGGTTAATCCGGTCATGCCAAATTTTCCGCGACCGCGCTCTCTTTCTGGCGACGTTAACACTTGCGTTTTATATCTTTCTCAACAATATTTCCTCATTTATTCGCTCAGCATGCTAATGAGCGATGTTTTTTCACTACATCAGTTTTACGTTCTCTCCTAAATTCTTCATTCTTCACTACATTTTAATCTCATTTACACTGCATTCAGTCTCCTTTATTTCCTCTTCCAAAAGTGAGAGTACGTAAAAATATCACAAAATTTTCTGACGCCAAAACGCTCTCTGTTTAAATTGTTATCAACCATTGCAAAATTATTTGACTTACCGTTTTGAGTTATTTTGTCATTAAAATCTTGCCGACAGTCAGTCGCATTCTGCGTGGGAGGGATAGAGCCTATCCACACACGGGCGCAGCCTTCGAGAGAAATTTATTTTGTTGGATCAACCTGTAAGTCATCCCCCACAACCCCACACCATTTTTCCTCTCCCCTCCATTTTTCTCCACTTTTTCCCTATCTTCTCATTTTACATTTATCTACCCTTCTCCAACAAGCTACCTGTAGTTTTTGTTCAAAAGATCACTATTATACGTCTCATGATTTAAAATTTCAATTTTATTATTCTGAGAAATATTAAATTCGTAATTATCTAAAATATAATAATTATCTAAAATAAAACAATAAACTGTTTTAATACAACTGTAGGTACTAACTGCATATTGACAAATATATAATTCACAATATTTTTTGAATACTCAATTTGAACAAACTACGTTCAAATTTTTCAAGAACACAATTACCTACTGAATTTTCGTCACATGTATAAATTCCTAAAATTTGATAAATGAGGTGGTCAATCATGGGTAGAATTGGTGAAGGTTGAATTGTATAAAGTGATCACTCAAGTCAGCCATATGATAGGTCATCAGCCCAATAAATAACCAAAGATTTGCATTCCTTCTTTTCCACATAAATAGTTTCGTCTTTATGAGACATCTTTAATATATCTTGATTAGACATATAATTGATAATTAAAATAAATATTTGATGAAAATATTTAGATGACAATATGATATTGCATAAATCCATCCTGCATAATATTTATGGTCAAGTCATGTCTTTGTTTGTGCTAAACGAAATAAAATAAAAAATAGATTGATCCATTTTTAATCTATTACATATAAATATTATACAACGCATATTTTCAAAGCGTTATTAAGTTAAATTGTGGCGAGTTGAAAAACGTTACGCGAATAATGTATGACGTCATAATTAATTGAGCGTTAGTTAAATTAGTGTAAACCACTACCAGATTTCAGGTCTACCGGTTTCGAGACGTACCCGTCTCTTCGTCAGGACCAACGCTACATTCTATGTTCACAACACTATACACCACAACCATAGTATTGTTAATTTTTCACCAATATTTATTACATCTTGTCAAAGACTAGCATACACTAACTACTAATCTACCAGGGAGAGTGAGTGAGAGGGTGCAGGATCTAAGATGGATGTTATCAAATATTTTGTGAAAGTTAAATTGAACGAAGGGCTGTACGGAAAATTTAGTGCATGCTAGTCATGCAAGTTAGTGCATGCTAGTCTTTGACAAGATTAACACGCATGTAATAAATATTGGTGAAAGGTTAACAGTACTATGGTTGTAAACATTATAGTGTAGTGTTGGTCCTTACGAAGAGACGGGTACGTCTCGAAGCCGGTAGACCTTAAATCTGGTAGTGATTTATACTAATTTAACTAACACTCTATTGTAATGTCTAACCAGAAAGTTAATGCTTTAAATATTTAAAATATTAATAACATCATCATTTATAGTTTGAATTACATGATAATAAGTTATAAAACAAGTCGCTACCTTAAACTCACACAATTTGGCATAAACCAAATCATCTTGCCCTGACAATGGCGACCGCTTATTCATCTCTGGTATTGGCAGGTGCGACGATAGGTAGCAGCCAATTTACCCATGAAACCATAGATCAATGTATTGGGTGATCTATTATTCTCGATTCTGACCGCACTGTCAAATGCCAACCGCTTTGCAAGACAAGGTACTTTGGTGCAACCTGAATTGTCTGCACCCTCAAGTTACCAACTATCACAAGGAACTGGCTATGTGGCTTTAAACTATCCTGTTTATTTATTTATTTATTTAATTAAAAATCAGGTTACACATGAAAATTAAATATCTTACAAGTTTCACAGACTTAACACGTTGCGTTTTAAAGTATAGCAACAATAACTTAGTAAAAAATAAAAAAGAAATAAGAACGTTAAACGTTGAACGTTCGTTAAGAATGAACCATGAGAGTCAAAGAATTATAAGTAGAAAGATAGAGGAAAGGACAGATCTACTTAGTAAAAAGGGGAAAATACAAGAAAATAAAGTAGAACAAAACAAATACAGCATAAAGGTATATGAGATATACATCTGCATATAAATATTTACAAATATGCATCTGCATGTAAATATCTGTAAGAATTTGATTTGAAAATTAATCAAATCAATCATTTGATTAACGCATTCATTACATTATGTGAAAAAAAAATGTAACATTGTCCGGAAATATAGCGTTAATTGAGGGTTTAAGATAGTGAAATAAAATTTTATGGAATAGAATTTGTTAGTATATGTAAGGATCGTCAATTTGCCTTTCCTAAGAATTCATCTCACAGAATTGTTTTGAATAACTTCAATATTCAATATTCAGCCAAATATTAGATCGTAGAACAGAAGTCTAAGTGCGGCGAAGCAAAAGCTTTGTAAATGAGCTCTAAGTTTTATAAAAATCTTCTTGTGTGACAGTATTACTATAGGTCGACCACAATCAAAAGATCATTCCCTTGCTTTGTCCAGTAAGAAGAAAGAGGGGAAAAGTTGCCTGGAAAGCCCGTATTACAAGCCTCAATATGATATTACAAATAAATATATATTTCTTAGTTTTAAAAAGGTTACTTGTTAATTAGTAAAATTTCTTTGTGTTTATTTTTTGCATCGTAAAAACACACATATTTTTGCGCACATTCTTTTGAATGCGGTCTAGCTATACTAAACTTTGATGGTTATGTTACATAGGCCAGTGGACACGACTCTGACTTCTCATACTGAGGGTTCCAAGTTCGATTCTCGGTGAGTCAAAATTGGAGGAATAAAAAGGATCCAAAGTATACAAAGTCACTTTAGAGATATTGACGATTGAAGTATACAAAATTTTTCTTCATAGAAATCAATTGAAAGTATTATTTTGTGTGTAGAATATTAATTGCTACATTTTTATTGTTAATAGTATCATTAGAATTAATAGGGCATATTTTTCGAGATAAATGTAAATTTATTTGGTTATTTACAATAAAAAAATAACCTGCCACACATGTGGGTTAGTTCTAAGGGTGATAAAAATAACAAACATTTGTTTTTTACCTGGACTTTTTCTACAGACTAATAGAATCGATTTTTATCATCAGTTTAGTTCACTTAAGTCATTTTTGACCATGTGGATTGGATCCCTTTTACGTAAATACGTCCAATTAATCTTTGTAGTTAGTGATGTGATTCAATTAAATAAAATGAGTATGTATTTTCAAGAAAGTGTATTTAAATATTAATAATGTTTTAAATATAAATAATGTTCTAATACAAAAAAAAAACGCTTATATACTTATACGACACTGATACCGCAGTCACAAATTTTAATTAAATGTCATATTGAGCGAGCTCAATCTATGTTCTTTCGAATAAATAAAGTAATGTGCATGACTTAAGTTTAAATTTGAATGAGAATGAGACGCTCTTACTATGCTAATTTTATTTAAAAAATATATACCTCCATCTGTTGATCTCTATTATAAGCTTTACTATCGAAATCCTTAAAATATTTAAAAATGTTAGCAGTGGTAAACAGTGAAGTGCATATTAAATTCAATAACAAAGACAGAACATCGTTCTAAATGGCAAAACAGGTGTCCCGTATCGAGCTTTTATCAAATTACATTAGTAACTTCTTGACGTCCTTGGCATTATATCTTTCAATTCCCGGAATGGATACAGGCAAACAAGGAGAATAATGAGGGACAAGGATAAGAGAGAATGACGTCACGGGATACGTGAGACTGCTCTCAAACAGATTGGAGTCTCGTTAATCACAAGAATGTAGAATGTGTGTCATAGCAGTATCGTTTTAATGTAGCGCTGAGCATCAGCGGTGAGGCGTGAAAGGATATTACTAAAACGTGTATTAAACTAGTGTTTAATACACGTTTTACACATGAGGAATTTTTTAAAATTCATTGGTTATATAATGTTATTATTTTATTGAAATAAAGCGGATAAATATTAGAAAGGAAGACTATTGAATACAATGCAACAGGACGGTAAAAGAGATTGCGTATAGAATTCTTCGTAACAACGTATCGATGGCAACGACAAGATCGAACTCTTTAGTACAATCTAGAATACAATGCAGGAACTATCTAGAGCATTCGACATACGTCCATAAACGTCTGGAAACGACGGAAACATTATGGTAAACACTATAAAATCAAGGAGTTTCAAAAAACTAGCGTGTTGCGTACATAAAGCGGAACTAGCAGCTATGCAGTGTGTTTTTTTGACATTTCTATCAATGCAATATCAGCTACGGGACGACGACCGGGGTGGTGATCGGGCGAAATAAATAAATGTGACTTCTATGTGCGAAAGTTAAATGGAATGTTCTGTCAACTAATAAAAGTGTTACCCAGCGTTAAAAAAGTGTTTAAAGTCTAGTGATAAATTTTTTATTTTATTTTTTATTTTTTAATTTAAAGACTATCGACAGGTCAGAATGACCCTAATGGATAGTCATTTAGGACAAGGTGATTAGTACAGTTACAGTTTACGATGATACATTGAAATAAAACATTAATACATTATACAATATAAGTATACTACAGTAAGTGATTACAAGATGAACGAAGTTCACATTCTCCGCACGACATAATAGGCATGTAGGCTCCCAGGTCAACTAAGTCAGAAAATGTGTACCCGCGCTTTGTGGCTATAAAATTTTTGTTTAGGTTGATTTCCGAAGAGTCCGTCTTACACGCTCAAACTATTTTCGGTCAGGAGCGATATAATTTCTCTCTTAAGCTGAGGTTGTGTCATGTGAATAAATTGCGAAATAGTGTAAGTTCAAGAATAGTGTATTGAATTAATCCGCGTTAAGTGACTTTGTCATTTTATTAAAATAAAAAATTACTAATTTATAAATCGTCTCGCGCAGCTACGCCATCTGAGAATAATATTACCACGGCATAGTAACTGTAGGAGGTAAATGAAACACTAAAAACAATTTAAACTTTTTTTATTACGTTTTTCTTAAATTCATTATTTATTTATACTCGTCTTAAAATATTCTCACGACGGGGAATGCATTTATTTCCAAACGCTCTCCTAGGTACTTTTCTTAATTAATTGTCGTTGCGCGCACTCGCTGGCCACACTGGCACTGGTGACGTCACATACAGGTAACCCACGTGCGCGCCCGCTGGATATTTATACAAGACATGTTGATTTCACGATGCCTCGAGAATTTCTCCATATTTGCTGTATCCACGAGAAAAGCCCAGTCGATATCAGATTCGTGTGGACGATAATTTAGATAGTTCGTAATTCCGTCTTGATTAAGCATTTTAACAAATAATTTATTTCCCAGTGGGTTTCACATCGACAGATAAAAAATAATCGAAAAATTATAAATGTTTGTTGCAAAAAAGTATTAAATGGCATTTTTAAAAAATGTTTTTCATTTTCGTGCATGGATTTTTATTTCGAAAAAAAAATTCGAAAAAAAAATAATAATAATGTTCTCTACTTTTTGATCTTCGTCACATGAAATGTAATCAATTCTAATAACGTCCAAGCAATATTCCTTTTCTGAATATTATAAACCTAAAAATCAAAAATTTTCTTTTATAATATTGCAAACCGACACCAGCAGGTATAATGTCCAAAAAATAACACGTCAGCATTTTAAATAATTTTTGAGTAGTTTAACAGAACTAAACTTTTATAAAATTGATGAATAATTTGTCTATTTTACGTCTCTTTAAGTTAGTGATGGTTTAAATGTCATTTTAACCGGATATTTTCAATAAAGTTATTTGGTATTTATATTTTACTGTATCAATGATTGATAACTAATATATAATTGCAGTCTAGTACCGATGGTTGCCTGTCAAACAACAAAAAAATAATTGCCAATCATCGACGCAATCAGATGAAAATCTCAAATAACGGTTGCTGTGTCACTATCATCACTTCTCTAAGTGTCATCAAACGTTATTTTAATTAAGCATTGTAATACACACACGTAGAGTTATACAAATCATTAATTCGAGCAAAGTAGTTCCTCTCGTCCTCTTGTTTAATGAAAGAGACTGCTCCTCTCTACATTATAGCAGTGATATTGACTTTTGCCAATCACTCACTGCTTTTCATCCCCTCTTCTTCCACCCTGACTCCAACCTCCTCACCCTTTTCCCCCCCATCCGTATTCCATTGTTACTATCAACACTAATTACTTAAACCATTTCTTCTTTTATTTTTAACATTCAGTGGCTAGCCATTATTTTACTTAAATATTGTTTTTGGCTTATTAACTATAAAGCTACTTAAAAATATTCTCTAACTCTACTTTTTACTCCCTTTATATTAACTCGTGGCGTCTGCTTGCCTTCTTGTCTGACGAAAAAAACTTTGTATTCATTTTAAACCCCTTTCCCGTGTTCCATCTAGCTGAAACTTTGCAAGCAGACTCGTGGCGACGAACAAGAAGATCTATCAAATTTTCGTTAAAAAAAATTAATAAATTTTTGGATTTTTCAAATTTTGAATGGTTTTTTCATACAACTTGTATGAAAATATTTCAACGCGTCTGGTAGACGCGAAACCTGATTAAAGTATAATTTTGTATTTTTGGAAATTTTTTATTACTCCCTTTCGTATTGTCGCCCGACCGAAGCCCAACGCGTAGATTAAGCGAAAAAAAATGTTTCAATTAGTAAATGAGAAAGGGAGTATAATGAAAACTTGGTTTTTATGGGTTACTTTTTTACAGAAATTTTTTTGAAACTTTGTAATCGGTTTATGCAATGCAATATATATAACAAAGTATAATTTAGTGTAAACTAAAATAATCATGTGGCACCAAAAAGTAACTTTCGTTTTCCAATTATAATGTAAAAAAATGCATTTATCTAAAAAAAAACTTTAAAAAAAAATCTATAACCCATCAAAAATTAAACAAAAAAAAAATCATAGCAAGTAATCGCTGTGAGCGTAGCGCAATCTAGTGCAGCGTGGCATCTTGCTAGCGTTAGTGACGAACATTGTTACACGGAGAAATTCGTTTTTTTTTTTGCTTTTTGTACCTCATTATTATTTTGTTTGTCTTGATTTTTCATCTCGATCTCGTTGACTTGTGCGTGAGAGCTCATCCGGTTACATGTCTCGCCCACTGCAGTCTCCTTGCTTTCACTTTTCTCAGGACATAATTTTTTGAAGAGTCAGGTTCTGTACATTTTTCCATTCTCCCTTCGGGGTACCTCACGAAAACTTGAGTTTTACGTGAAAGCACATTTTTTAAATTCAGTGTATTCAGCAATACAGGCAGGCAAACGGGCAGGGCCATACACTCCTATCCTGGCCCATATCTTCCGCTTCTTCCTCATCCATGCCCTTTGTTACACAATACGCCAGTCGATAAGCGTGAAAATAGCCAAAATAAAGAGAAAATACCTACACGGGGGTTAAAAAAGGTTCGCTTATATTGTTGTGCCATGTGGAGCCGGCGTCTGATGATCCGATAGTCTGGCAGATAAACGGGGCATGGATTCTTCGGCGAGGGTGACCAATTTGAATATTTTACTTATTAATCAGTTTTTTATATAAATAAATTATATTGTGATCGTGAAAATATGTTATAAAAATGCCGGTTACTAAAGAATTATATATTTATTTACAGCCGACACCCATGAAATAGTAATAACGACTTTTATTAAAATGTTTGAACATTTTTTTTATACTTCCCCTGCCGGCTGTTAATGGTACTATTTGGTACTCTTGTTTTTTTACAACAATATTATTCTAGCGACGGCAAAATTAATTAATACTATACACAAAAAGGACTTCACAATAAAATTAAAAATAAAATGAAAAAATACATTCTGGTGCCGGGAATACTCTTTATAGGTACAAATGGTTCGCGTATTTGCTATATTAAGTCTTATATCTACTGAATTTTTGATGAGTCACGCGCAAGCGGTGGTGGCAACATCATTATCGCTTTCGGGTTTGCTAGCCCGAGGTTCAAGCCCCATCTTCGGCCGTTTAGTTTGGTTTTTTTAGCCGTGAATTTGAATGAAATTACGGACGCTACATGAAGTTACAGACAGAAGGACAGACAACAAAACTGTGATAATTTAAATCGTGTAGGTATGCCACTGATCCTGGTAGTGTTATACATATAGTTTTCACCTAGATACATATTTTTTATTAACATTGTTTTCACTTAGATAGATATATTTTATAACACATAACACCCTTACATACAAGTTGAGTATGTAAGGGTTGTTTAATTTTATGTACATGTCAACTATTGTTACGCTAACGTTTTCTTCCATATTTTGAGAGAATTGTCGTATATTTTGGAGAGGAGGGATTTGGGAGTTAAGTCGTCTCTTAACCTTTGAGGGGGCGCGCTGCATATTTTACTGAAAATTGTCTTCTAACTTTAATGTCAAGCAATATGCGATCTTCTGATGTGATATTTTATGTTATATCTATGATATGGTTACTGTACAGATTATGGAGAAAAGAGATCTGAATAAGGAAGTAATTATATTACTTTTAAAATTGGTAAAAGTAACCTGGAAGAGGTCTTCCGATGATCAATGTCACTCATTAATGCATTAATGACACTTACTCTGTCTATACTTTTGTTCTTATACTGTCTACCTTGGTATTAATTTATTTATCAACACTTCTTTGTTTATACAGGTATATACTTTTTACTTTATTTTTATTCTTCTAATAACGTAACCATGGAATTGGATATTTAAATGGAGTTTCAATGAATGGTATGGCTGCTTACTTCAGAAAAGGTATTTTTATGTACCTAGCGAGGTACGTAACGATAAAGGCCTGCATACAAAAAAATGTACATTGTATTTGTTGCTATATTATTTTTAAACTCCGCAAATATTCTTACCATTTACTATGTTTAGATGCAAGCTGTTGTTATTGAGATAATAAACGCTGATTTATCGATACTGAAACTGTACTCACAGAAAAAAGTAATTGCATAATAATTTATACTTATAATTAACTAAATAAAACAGAAGACATTAAAATATGTTAATCCAGGCCGATGTCGAGAAATACTAAAATATAAGTGAAAAAACGCTCATCAAAAGCAGCTGAGATATGGTAACTTTCAATATTTTTGAGAGAAAAACATTAAGGCGTATCTTTGGACCGGCTCTAGGTAATTGAATTGAATTTGAAGCAGGCCCTATTAAAATGAGCTCTGTACTTTGTATAAGGAGCTAAGCGTCACTTATAAAATTCGACAATTTCGGTAATTAGGACAAGTGGAGAGAACAAATGAACAGAACAGAACAAATGAATAAAAAATACCAAACTTCCTGCTAAATACAATACCAAAAGGTAAAGGAGCTTAGGAAGGCCAAAACTGAGATAGAAGGATAAATTAACTTTACTTTATTTATTGGTCATCCAACAGGAAGACATAAATACATGGTAAGAAAATAATACAAAAAAATAGTTATATATCTCTCACAATCATAAGACGATATAGGTAAGATAATTTGATAATTTTACAGAATTTCATACACGGCCTTTTTTAAATATTAAATTAACCATAAAAAAATAATTAAACATAGATTAAGTGATTCATAAACCGATATGACATTCATGAACTTGGTGATTTTAAGGCGGAAAAGTGAAATTAAATAGTTATATGTACATAATTTTGCGCATCGTCAGAGAGGGTGATGAGTATAATATATTTAATAATGTCGTCATAATCGCAGAATAACGACGCATGTGATTTTTCTCAATTTTGCAGGAGGGCAGTTTGAAGTTTTATTTACATAAATAAACTTTATGTCATAGCTCGATAACTACATTTATTCCTTTTTCCTTTGAAACTTGGGTTAGTTGTTTGAATTTGATACCTTTCAAACCTCAAATATAGTCAGCGCAGTACAACGAAGTTTTTACACATGCTGCATTGTTGTACGATCGCAAATCAGAACCGACTTCGTATAACGAGGGTTAAATTATTGAGAAAAAATACACTTTTTATATACCATTAGATGGCTTCTTTTTTTCACTTTTTAAAGATCCAAAAAAGTCAATATGACCATCCAAAGATATATCTAACCTGGAGATCCAGAATTGGGGAGAGCTGGCGCAAGATCGAGATCAGCGAAGGACGGCTCTTGAGGAGGTTAAGACCCACCAGGTGTAGAGTCAATGGAAAATGATGATGAAACATTAATGAAATCTGGGCTCTCTTCTGTATTTGACATATGAAAGTATGTATGTAAAAAGTGTAGGTATCCGAGTTGTTCTGTTAACGATAGAAGATAAGTAGGCTCACAGTTAAAATAGTTATTTTAGTATTTAAGTTACAACAGTTAATTCTTAGAAAAGATCTTGTATACTGTCGACGTAGTGAAGAAACGCCTTGCGTAACGAGCTCCGTACCTGTTGGGCGCGTTCAGTCGCATCTTGCGTCATAAATTACAATGATAGATTTCTTTTTGATGTGTTAAAAGTTCGCGATGCCACCGATTATTATTAATTTTGTATATGGCAAGTCGAAGGACTGTTAACCAAGTTAATTAAAACATTAAATTGTCCGAGTCATTAACAGCCCTGTTTGCAATTTTTGGATGACATCTCGTTGTTATTGGTCATTTAGGTAGAGGAGAAAAATTGCCTAGATTGGTTCAATTAAACTTGGTTGTGAAATACGGGTGGAGATGTAACTGATTGGACAGGGATGATTAAGTATATTTATGAGAGTATTGAGAGAGTGTTTTAGATAAAAAAAATTCTGTGGATGGAATTGCGTTGCAATTTAATATATTTCCATGGATCGTAGTTGTGGTAGGCAAATTAAACGCTCAAACAATTTAAAGTTTAATTTATTACGCAAAGTTACTGGACACAAATTTAGTCAGAGCAATGTTCTGTAATTATCTAAATGTTTATAGAATATTATTTCATACGCTTTTATTCGATTTATTGATTATTTCTAGTCTCTCGTCTAAAAAGCACTATATATTACGCTGTTTTTGCAAAGATCACTTTCTTGAATATTCTGTCCAGTATCATTTGTTATTTAAATCGCTCACGTTCGTAATAGAAAGACTTCTCGCTTATTAGTAGGTACTCGCGATACTGATATTCATCACTTGGTTAACAATGCGGTGGTAATGACGCATTAGTCAAATGTCGATTCGAAAACTTATGAGATGAGCCTAATCATTTCGCGAGATGTCGATAGAGCGTAATTCTTTATAATTCTGCCATCTCGTTGAAATATATACAAACAAATTTGTCGTAAAATTTACGACAGTGTGTCCACTCAAAGGCAAATATTTTTTTGGCATCTGATAAACCAGATTTAAAATAAATTGGGATATTACTCGTGTTAATTTTATATCAGTATGGTCGTGGGTCGTGACGACCGTGTTCTAATTAAATATTTTACAAGCCAAAGATAAAAATAGCCTTTATTTCTTCCCATTGTTAAGTGTACAAAGGAGTTGGTAATTTGTTCCCAGCGGCCATGGATCGCATGTTTCATACACGATCGTTTTTCATTACAGCGGAGTCCGCCCGGGTCATGAAGGCTGTATCAAATATTTATACAGCCATCCTTTGCGGGCCTAAGCCAATAATGGCGGCGCTGCGGTGACTACAGCCTACATATCAAGCATTCACAATTATGAGAACACGTGTGTGCTTATTGTTTTTATCTTCGCTCTCGCGTCATGTTGGGGAGGGAAAAAAGCTTTTTTATTCATGGTGTTGATGTTGCTTACAGAACGTATCGATTCTGTACAGTAGGGTGGTTTCAAACTTTTGTCGTATTGTCGCGAGATGATAGAAGTGGAAGAGCATTTATTAGCACTCTACACCGTTCACAGTGAATTGGAAATTGCCAGAAGGGTCTAGGATTGTCCTGGATTTTGGAAGCATCGCGAGCGATGTTGACTATAAAAGAATATTGAACAGGCCAATGAGCAAGTTTTATTTGAGTTATTACCAGCAATAAGGATCCGATTCGCGATCATAGAAATTAGTGGACCTGTGCAAAGTGACCAGAGATGAAAAACAAGCGATAGACATACGGTGTGGGTACTGCGCATACGACCTGGCGACAGACAAAACATGCAGTTAAGATTTTAGTGATAATTATTTGGAATTATGAAATTTATTTAATTTTTTTTTTTATTATTATTTATATTATTTATATTATATATATATATATATATATATATATAATATATATAAAAATAATTAAAGAGCGTTGCTCCGATTAAATTCGTGTTCAGTGACTTTGTGTAATAAATAAAAGTTTAAATTGTTTAAAGTATTTCATTTGCCTAAATACCATAACTATCCTTTCCTCTACGGTGATGTTAACTGAATTGACATTGCCTCTAATTATGTGAAGATCTCTGTAAATATATGTATAAATACAGAGTTAGTATTCCTCCGTTATATTTTTTTGTATTTAATAATATTTTTACAATATATATTATAATAATTTATCAGACAAATGAAATGTTTTCTCGAAGAAGCAGACGTTAATTTGTCAGTTAAATTAAATACCTCTAATTAAAATAATGCATAATTTAATTAACAATAAAATAATTTTTCGGATTCATGAAAATACATAAAATAAGTTAAAAAAATAAAAAGTAATTAATAAAGTAAGTAAGACAACGTGTGAAATACTAGTAGGCAATGAATTTTTGGAAATACTAGTAGGCAATAGATGAGTTTTGTGTACTTGGGAAGTATCTTCGATAGAATAGGGAATGTTGGGAAAGATATAGAGAGGAGAGTGACTGCCGGGAATAGGGTGAACGGTGCTTTGAATGCAATAATTTCTAATAGAAATATGTCTACCGAGGCAAAACTAGCGGTAGATTATGGAGTTCTGGTACCGACACTAATGTATGGAAGTGAATCCTGGAGCTGGCAGAAGAGGAACGAAAGTAGATTGAATGCAGTGGAGATGAGATACCTTAGACTTATGTGTGGCAAATCCATTTATGATAGAGTAATGAATGAAGATATTAGGAATTAATGTAAAAGCTGATCGTAGCATAATACAAATAATAAAAGTAGGGTCGCTCCGGTGGTTTGGGCATGTTGAGCGAATGAATGAGGAAAGAATGGTAAGAAAGATATATAATGCAAGTGTTGACGGCGCCAGAAAGAGAGGGCGACCACGGAAGACGTGGCATGACCAGATTAACCAGATACTGGAAGATGGTGCTGTTAGAAGCCTGAACAACCGTCGAGCTTGCACGCGAAGATGTATGAATGTAGATGAAGCGAAAGTTGTATGTCAGGACAGAAGAGTATGGCGCTCTATCCTCTCTGCCTACCCCCACGGGAAAACGGCGTGATGGTAAGTTAGTTAGTTAGTAACTATTGCTCTAATTGATTTTCTTTACAGTAATGTCTATCAGAATCGAGTGATAAGCGCACTCGCAAATAGGACACTCAGATATTTGTGTGTACGCATGGTGTCACCTGTTAGGGGAGAAAGGTTTAAATACCCGCGCGCACGAGCATCCTTCTTTGCTGAATTTAAATAACAACTGTAAATTATATTAAAGTACTTTAATAGATAACATCATAGCACTCCGTGTTTTATGGTTACGGATCTTCTGTAACGGTTATCTATCCATACCGAGGTAATGTTTAATAATAATAATGTAATGTAATTAATGAAATAATATAAAACGCATCGTGGTACTGCTAGCAATACCAATTTTACGATATTGAAATGATTTGTACATAAAAGATGACCGCACCAAATAAAAATACTTTTTGTTGTATAACTTATATATGTTGCGGCATGCGGCGTAACGATTTTCTTCATTCAACGTCTGCAACCACTGTTCCAAAACGTACAGTACAAATGATTTACAAGTTTTGGAACGGGGTTCAAGAAGATCGCTCGGGTTCTTTGTCCGCTTGAAAAAAAGATAAAATTGGTTCATGCAAGCACAAGAGAGAAGATAGTTTCAGCACACTTCATCAAAAGGTCATATGTAAAATGCCGCTATTGAAACTAAAAAACAGAATTGTAGGTAAATTTCTACCTGATCAGCTAGATTCACGTATCTATCGGTACACCCGGTGAGAAAACTAATAAATTAATATTGGATCGTCTACTTGGAGTTTTAATTTATGTAATTATTGTTTTTTACTGCAAAAGATGTTCTGCAATCATGGTAATATTATGAATGCAAATGATCAGATGCTTAGCATTAGTTTAACAAACATAGAATCAATAAGGATTATATATTTTTATGAATTATGATTTAGGGAAATAAGGAAATAACATATTGCATTAAACACTACATATTACAAAAATAGAAATGCTATGGTCAACAATTTTCAATTTTTTAAATTAAGCTAGGTACATATGAGAAACAAATCACTGCATATGTACACTGCCCTCATAAGCATAAAGGTAGGTATTTGCATAAAAAATATTTTGAAAAAGTCCTGTAAACGGTGTAGGATGTATGAAAAAGTGGCAACACGTGGACGCTAATAACAATGAATAGACAACAATGGTTGAATGTTCATCTAGAAATAGATATAAAGTAGTTAATGATGATGATAAATCGCAGTTGTGTACACATGTTCGCCCTTGGGTCTCACAAATGAACTAAATAAAATTTTAAAAAAACATTTTTTTATGCAGAGCATGCAATTTCGGCCATCCAGGAAAATCAGCACTGGCTGAGGATTTTCTGGATACCGGCCATCATTTTGCATTCGGACCGAAAATCCTTGGAAACCCTAAGAATCACCATACGCGTCTTATCAAGGAAGCACTTGAAATCTACAAGTACCCGATAAATATCAATGGAGATCAAATATTAGCAGAGAGTCTCAAAGTAAAAACATCTTGGTATCCGGCGCTTCAAAGTCAATCTCGTCGCAGTTTTCGCAGAGATAGTGATGAGACAACAGATGAAACATACACAAAACACATGACTCCGACACGGTATTGCTACGTAACACAAAAACGCAGAAACACCAAGCTTTCGACACGGTATTGCTAACCAATACTTAACACAACACTTACAACGTTCTTACCCTGTTTTCGACACAGTGTTGCAAGCCAATACTTAATCACAACACCAACAATACATCAGTCCTGATGATGGACCCTGAAACGTCAATTAGGAAGGTCATAAAAACACGGCATGATTTTTTTTAAATATTATTCAAATTAATAATTTTCATTCGCGACGTAATGTCGACAAGGCTTTGTAGGGATTATTTTTCGCGGTTTTATCCTGCGCGTGTTTGTCGTGATGCCATCTTCCCCAGTTTTACACACAATACATGTAAATTTTTCCCCAAAAACCCTTTTAAATAATATATTAGGAAAAAATTAATGATCTTAAAAGCTCGCGTTGCTCCATTCACACACTGAACGTGAGTCTGGGCTATTCGTAATTTATGATTCACGTACAAAAGATCCCGTGGAAAAAAATACAGAAACGCCAATTAATTTGGATTCCAGAATGTCAGATGTAATGAGTCTTACTATAATGCTATCTGTATTCCGGTGCCGGATTTAGTTTGGGTATAAAATCATATCAACAAGTTGAAGTCTAGTGATATATTTTTATTTTTTTATATGAAGATCACAGTATTTGGCAATGTTAAAAAAATAACAATTATATTTGGGGTAAAAAATAAAAATAAATGTTTTGAATGTTGTCACCGAGGATTTAACTTAAGATTTAAGGAACTAATTTAAAATATACTGAATTCTAGATTTTCTGTATCCATCGCTTTTAAAATCATATTTCGTATAAATCTCATGGCTATGTTTTCTATAAACTCTTGAATTCAGTTCATTATAACCCATAATTAATGGTTTGTGATTATTATTTTTTAAATTTCTTCGTTGGATTATGTGGCCGAATACTTGCATCAACTTAATATATAATATTTGAAGTCATATTTATGAACTATACGTAGGTCAATATTATAATCAAATCCACTCTTGTCTATTATTTATTTACCTTCTTATTTAATTTATGGCTCCATAATTCTCCTCAACCATAATTTCAACCCTTTCCTTACCCTTGTTACAGCCAGTTCTTCACCTTTATCTTTACTTACTTACTTACCATCACGCCGTTTCCCCGTGAGGGTAGGCAGAGAGGATAGAGTGCCATACTCTTCTGTCCTGACATACAACTTTCGCTTCGTCTACATTCATACATCTTCGCATGCAATCTCGACGGTTGTTCAGGCTTCTAACAGGACCGTCTTCCAGTATCTGGTTAATCTGGTCATGCCACGTCTTCCGTGGTCGCCCTCTCTTTCTGGCGCCGTCAACACTTGCATCATATATCTTTCTTACCATTCTTTCCTCATTCATTCGCTCAACATGCCCAAACCACCTGAGCGACCCTATTTTTATTCTATGTATTATGCTACGATCAGCTTAACATTCATTCCTAACATCTTCATTCTTTACTCTATCATACATGGATTTACCACACAAACGTCAAAGAGACCTCATCTCCATTGCATTCAATCTACTTTCGTTCCTTTTCTGCCAGCTCCAGGTTTCACGTCCATACATTAGTGTCGGTACCAGAACTCCATTATGTACCGCTAGTTTTGCCTCGGTAGACATATTTCTATTAGAAATTATTGCATTCAAAGCACCGTTCACCCTGTTCCCGGCAGTCACTCTCCTCTCTATATCTTTCTCAACATTCCCTCTTCTATCGAACATACTTACCAAGTATACAAACTCATCTACTTGTTCCAAACATTCATTGCCTACTAGTATTTCACACGTTGTCTTACTTTCCTCCTTCTCGAATACCATTACTTTTGACTTCTTTACATTCATAATAAGGTCACTTTCCTTGCATACATCATACATCCTGCTAACTAGACTTTGTAGGTCTTGTTCGCTATTTGCCATTAATACTGCATCACCGCGTACAGTAAACAGCATACAATCAAATCACTCATCTTCGCTCCTACATTCATACATTCCAGTTCTTTCACAAAAAATCCATAAACCTCTTAGGTTTCTATTATATCATTGTATTTTTGTTGTGTCCAAACAAAAGAAGTAAAAATAACATGGCGGCAGGGTCTTATTGAAAACCCTCTTGCAATTGGGCACAGTTTATGTCAGCGATAAACAAAAAATAACAGTAAACGTTCTCCCGTCGGCCATTTTGTAGATTGTTTTCCATAACAGCATGTCCGGTAACAATAACAACTACCCGTTCGTTAAGAAAACACAACGATGCCTTTTCGCCCGCAGCCCCTATTATTGCTGTATAATGGCAACCCTGGAAAAATAAATAAAAAGGTTTCGCCTTTTCCATTTACCGTAAACTATAACAGTGGCTTAATGCTGTGCAGCAGGTCGGGAAAGTTATTTTAGGTTGATGACTAGCGAAGGCCGAGTCCATTAATTTAATCGGTTACTCAATAAACTTTATTTGTTTCTCGATGTATCAATGATTGCTAACTGAGATTCAACTGTGGTCTAGTGTACCAATGATTGCATTTTGATTGCGAAAAATTAGTTGAGTCATGGATTAGGAAAATTTTAATGCATTTATTGGATCATCAACAGAAGCAACGCAATTTTAATGCATTTTCTTCGATCATGATCAGATTGAAACCAGCCTTAATGAGTTTAAAAACAAATTGCTGCTCATAAAATTCCAGAAATAGAGGATGTTGTGAAAAATAAAAATGATTATTTATTTAATTAAGGAATCTTAACAATTTCAATCATCAAACATGATAATTTCGTTGTCTGTCCGTCTGTCTGTCCACGTAACTTCGTGTAATGTTCGTAATTTCGTTCGAATTCACGGCTAAAAATACGACCAGAGATGGGACTTGAACCCCGGGCCACCAAACCCGAACCGGCCGATTAACGTATGTGGCTATGACCGCCTCTCCATAGACCGAAAAAAGATGCTATCAATATGCATATTAGGGCTTAGAAAAGGTGCGAAAAAAAGTTGCGTTATTTTTGACGGGTTACAGCAAGTAATAATATAAAAGCACAGTGTACATTGCATAAAAAGATTCACATATGTTTAAGGCGTAGTTAATCAAGTACCATGTTGAACAAAATAATATTTGAAAGCTAAGTGAATACTTTATAGTAAGCAACAAACAATAGTAATGTAAAACACAACAACAAGATTAAGAGACAATTTTTAAATCCCAAAATGCAATACAAAAAAATATCAACAAGGTTTCATATACTCAGGCATGAAATTTTTTAACAAACTCCCTATCGAAATGAAAAAGATAAAGGATACAGAAATTGAAGAGCAAATCGAAAGAACATCTCTATGAACTGAACTAGATACCATTACCTTCTACTACTTTATCCTTAATATATAATATAATATAAAATAATAAATAGTCAGTAATTAAATGTTAATTCATAGTTCCTTGTCCGAGCACAAGAGCAATGCTCTTAAATGGAGAGGAACAATGAATAACACAATTGTGTAATAAATATTTATTGTGCAATAAAACCATTAAAAAAAACTAAAAATAATCATTGTAATAAATGAATAAATAAGTTAAGTTAATGAGTTTTGATAGTTGCAAGGGAATAGGGATGGAAGGGGAAAAGGGTGAGGAGGTAGGAGTCAGACTAGAAGTGGAGAAAGAGAAGATAAGATAATATAATGAGTGACTGGCCAAAGTCGATTTAGTGTTGATGCTTTCAATCCATAAGTCGAGTAATGCTATTGTGAGATTGTTGCAGCTATCTGGCACCAGTAGAAGATTTATTTTCAGAAGTTTTAAGAATGAAAATTGCCCTTGAAGACGTATTTTTATGTTTAAGTGCCTATCCAATTTAATAAAATAACAACTAATTGAATAGTTTTCATAATTCGTTTGTTTTTTTTCTATATATTATAAATTAATTAATTTAACACTTTTAGAATAATTAACATTAACCAGTCCAATGGCCATTCTTTTGACATTGACAAGGGTTTAGAAACTTTACGTACCAATAAGATAGGATTACATGTTAGTTAAATTTGAAAATAGAAAAAGCGTTTACAGCAAATTAAATATTGTAAACAAACAAACCCTTTTTTCAAATAGTTATCTTTTAAATTTATTTTAACATTCCTAATTAGTTTCCAATTCATACGTATTTATCTTTTTAAAATTAATTTCTACAGGTATTTCCAATTTTAATTTGTAGTATACCTACGTTGTATCTCATATTATAAAATGTCTTTTTTTATTAATTTATACAAATATTTTTATCACAATTTTATTTTTCTATTATTGCAAAATATATTTATTCCTTGTTTTGTACCGTGTTCTTTGTTGAAGTCTATGTTTTCTAAAATTTCTAAGCCCTTTTTAATTAAGCCCATAAATTTGTTATCAAACTTGCAATTGTCGCTCACAAATTTTCATTCTGCTATCAAAATCCTTTACAATTTTTTCATCCTTTCCATCATCAAAAATCCTTTGCAATTGGAATTCAAAGTTTTTCTTTTTTATAACTAGGTGCAAGAAAATCATATTTACTTCGTTTGAATGATGAAATGACTATTGGCTCCTTAACATGTCGATAATTCAATAAATAGTGGTTTTGTACAAAGCTTTTTCTTTTTATTAACATTATTAATGTTATCACAAAGATATTTTGCTATTATTAAAAGTAATTCAAATCTACACACTCTTACTATAGATTCAGTTTCATATAATTTTATTTCAATTTTTGCAGTGAGAAGGTATTTCTTCTTTACAAATAGCTGACATATGATCCCGTAGTTTTGTTGAAATTTCGATAAAAAATTATAAATAATTATCTGATAATTATGTTATTATTAATAAAAAGAAAAAAATAACCACTGAATACTTAAATAAACAGTTTATATATTTTAAATATTTGCGCTACGAAAATACGACTAACTTGGTGGTTTCCTGGACTGATGATCGAATCCCTGATCACTTGATCACAAGGCGAGTGTCATTTTTTAATTATTTTTTATTTTTCTTAATTTAAAGTATAATAGAAACCTAAAAGGTTTATGGATAACATTTTTACATGATTTAATATAGGAATATGATAATAATAAAGTTTAGATACATTAGATAACTACCAGACCAACAAGCACGTCAATATAAGTGACAATATAAATACGTCACCAAAGCTTCTCAACCGGCCGGATTTACCATGAATTTAATTTAAAATAACTACCGATGATGGATAATATAGTATAATAAAAACACGCTTTCATACACAACGTCTGTTTGAATCTAATAATCGGTATATAAGGAATAATTAAAACTACGACTGTATATTTATTTAAATAATTTCAAGCACTATCAGTCCATAGTATATTCAGGTAAATTACAATATAAGTTTGGTAAACGTGTTACTTGCTTGCGTACATCTGATAACTTACATTTGTATTTGTCATTTTTTCACAGTATTTGTACACAGCCTTCAGAAAATATTTTAGTAGCCATCAAATTTTATTTCACCACTTACAGAAAAATATTATTTTTCTAAGCCATTTTTGCGGTTTTGTCAAAGCATTGGGAACCTTTTGATCGCTTTCATGGAAGAAATAATATGTAATTGTATTGTTAGTCTATAAAAAAAACATCTCTCGGAAATGAGAAAAACATTGTTTGTATAAAGTACAAAAAGGGCATAAAAAAGTATTATTTTCATGTATTATGATTTATTTTTAATAAAATACTTATTTCTTCGATTTCTTTTTATTTAATTAATATAGTTTTTTTTTATATTTATTAAATAAAAACATTACATTCTCGATAAATATTGTATACGCGTATTGGATTTTACATTAAACCGAGCGATAAACGAATTGTATTTGGCAAATATTTGCCTTATATCAACAAAAATAATACTTGTGTACCCCAAAACTTTTTCAGCAGCATTTTAGTTATAATTGCTCTAAAAAAATACATTTCACAATCCTAGTATAAAACTATGACATTTCAAAAAATTTCATTATTAAGTTAGGGATGCAAAAATATTGAAAGCATTCTTAACTATTTTCTTCTTCTCGTGCCCTGTCCGTTTACGGGACGTTGGCTATCATGTTGGCTATGCGGACTTTGTTTACTGCGGCCCGAAACAGCTCCACAGTAGATTGGCCAAACTACTGTCTCAAGTTTTTCAGCCACGAAGTCCTCCTTCTTCCAGGGCCCCGACTTCCGGCAATCTTTCCCTGCATTATGAAATGCAAGATCTCGTATTTCTCTGGATGTCTCATCACATGTCCTAGATATTGAAGTTTTCGGATTTTTATTGTTTTAATATCTCCTTTTTATTTATTCATCCGAGCCATCACATCCTTATTCGTAACTCTGTCCATCCAGCTTATTTTGAGAATTCTATAGATCCACATCTCGAGCCTCAAGTCGCCTTATCAGTTCTTCGGTAAGCGTCCATGCTTCCATTCCATATGATAATATTGAAAACACGTAGCATCTGACCATTCGAATTCGTAATTTTAGGTTGAGATCATGACTGCAGAACATCTTTTTCATGCGGATAAAGGTTGCACGAGCTTGCTCTATGCGGCATTTGATTTCAACTGAAGGATACCATCTTTCATTTAAGTTGCAGCCCAAGTATACAATACTTTGTACCTTCTCTAGTTTCGTTCCAGCTACATATATAAAGGTTGTCATTCAAGTCAACTGCGTTATTTTTGCTTATAAGCATGCATTTTGTTTTGTTTGTATTAAGTTCTAACCCAAATTTCTCACATGTTTTCACTACTTGATTCAGCAGAAGTTGCAGATCCTCAATGTTACTTGTTAGAAGTACCGTATCATCTGCATAACGCAGGTTATTCAGGATCATTTATAACAAGTCCTTGAGTAGATTCTTGCAGAACTTCATTGAATATTTCTATATAATTCTTTACTATATATAATTCTTAACTACCGAGTCGAAAAATATGCCTATAAACGAAGCGTATAAAAATTGAAGACAGAAACTGCAATCTTGATTTTTCATAATTCATAATATGTAATATTTCTATTTTTAATTGAAATAAAAGCAGATTTCATAAATAATTAATACGAGTAATACTATTGCTAATTAATACGTGTAATTATTTACACGCGTATTAATGAAATAAGCAACAGATAAAATGTTTATTTATAGTTTTTGTGTTTAATTTGTAGCATTTCGTATTTATTTTTAGAGAAATTTCAAATAAATCAATTTTTAATAATTTCTATTAATGAAATTTGAAATGAATTAAATTAAAAAAAATATTATTATTAGTGAAATTTAAAATTAATTAAATTTTAATAAATATTATAATTAATTTCTGCAGGTTAAATATTTTTAGGGTGACAGCTATTTTGGCTTGCAAGGCCATTATCAAACATGGATATACCACGTATAATCGAATTTTAAGTTACCCCTTTGCTTTAGAGTAATTAGATATTTTTGGTGAAGCCCTATTTTAATGTTTATTTTTTCCCGGGCACTTATCATTAAAGGTGCCTCGGTTTACAAAATTCTATGTTATGCTTAGTTATCAAAATTCCCCGATTTCTATAAGTAATTCTATTTTATTGTTATTTATAAGTATTATTTTAATTTATGGCCTTGATTTTGGGTTTATTAAACATATCAAGAGATGAGGAAATGGTCTACCACGTGACACGTGTGTACACAGTAACTCTGAAGATGCCTGGCGACACTTTGTAACATATTTGTGTTTTCGGATTGCAGGCCAATGGAAAAGATTGCGAAAAAATGAGATGTGATGGAATATTTCGAGATTAAAAATAAAAGTGAGACAAGTAAAGTATACCTTCAAAAAACATGTTCCGCATTAAGCCAACGTGTGAAATATTTGAATCGTCTCCGCCGCGGCGCGCGTGATAAAATATCGAGTATCTGTCGGGCGGCGAGCGAGCGTTACTTTTCAAAAATGACGATACAATGGAACAAAAAGAAATGAATACGTAACAAAGGAAATGTGAGAGATGTATTTCTCACGATGTTTTTGTTTACTTCCCAGACGACCCTCCTCGGGGGGGCGGTGGGAATCAATGTTCACATCCCCGAAGATAACATTTTTGTAATACAAATGCGGGTAGTTATTCGCTCGAGTTTTGTTTCGATCAACTGCGTTTCAAATTAAATATATTATATGAGGGGTATAAAAGCAAAGGCAGGAATATCCCACTGACGTTTTTATGAAATAAGTAGGAAAAACTATCATTGGAAATAAGTTTTTAAAAACAATTGCCACCTCCTTTTTTCTTTTTTCATGCTTATGAAAGCGAAGACGTCAATTTGGATCCCGCGATACCTGAAGAAGAACCTAAAACGGAAAACAAAACTCAAAATGACGAAATTTCCGATGACGATAAACCACTCTCGATTCTTTATAGACAAAATTACTTGCAAGTGGGCAGCTAATTCACCTTCAATCTCGTTCCCTGGTCCAAAATTACCCAAAGAATTGAAGATAATTTTGATGCGTGTTATAGGTTTTAATATCTCATCTTAAGAACGTCCAGGTCAAGAAATACTTCCAGGAACTCGAAAAAAATGTAGGTTTTTGTCCAATAAGTCTGAATAGAAAGTAACATATTTGTGTAGGTTGCAAACGTCCAGTTTATTTGAAATGTTCAAATACAATGGCTAATGATTGTAAATAATTACCTCATGTTTACCTTATATCAGAATTTCTATTTCAGTAAGTAAGAAGTCTTGCTTGTCATAGTTTATCTTTCTATAAAAAATGAATTTTTTGTTTGTTAACATATAATTGAAATATTGTGTTCCTACTAGAAATGATATAATGTCATCAAAGACTAAAAAGTGCCTCATTATTTTATTTTTTGTTATGAATAAGTCAAATTCAATAAAATTTGTATTAATTTTGTTTCATCAAAACCGATTTATTTAAATTATAATGCAAACATAACACAAATTCCTAAAATTTATTTTCATTTTTGGCCATGATTTACAAGGACCTCTGAGACTCCACGTCCATTGAGAGTCGTGTGTCAGAAGATTGTGGCGCTCTATCCTCTACAGCTACTAACAGCGTAAGATTAGTTAATTAATTGGGTAAATGAAATGAAATTCATGCACCAGAATATGCATGAAAATATAAATATAATGCTAATTTTTTATTTGAAATTTTCAGGTGACTTGATTGCTTCACATTTTTCTTTATCTTCTCTAAGTGCATCACCCCATATCAGAATATTGAATTTTCAATTTCTCTGCATCCATTCTTTGCTCGTTCAGCATTAGACGGATGTGCTCCAATCTTTATGTTTCAACGATTCTTACTGATATTCCTGTTATGCTGTTTCAATTTTACCATCGTCTTCTTCACGAACATAGAACATGGCAGCATTGTCCTATTATAGCTATTTTCAAATTATTAATTTTTTATATGACATTTACAAATGTTTAATTCGTAAATGTTATAAACAAGTGAGAAAATATACAAACAAGAAAATATTGAATATATTTCAATTCTATTTTTTAAAGAAATAAATTTTGTTTACACCACTTTTTTGTTGAAAAAAAATCGACATATTTCCAAAGCCCATGGCCCTTTCGTCAGGATAACAAATTATTATTATTTATTATTCGATTTGTTATCCTGACAAAGGGGCCATGCGCTCTGAAATTTGTTTATTTCAGAGCGCATGGCAAAGTTTATTTCCATAAAATATAATTAAAATGTCACTATAAAATAATTTTGCTGTGTTTGAAGAAGAAAATATATAAATTCATTCATATCAAAGGTTTAGGAGAATCCTGCTTCGGAAAACCCTTACAGAGACATGTAACAGATCAATGTACAGAGTAATATTGTTCAGCAGAAGCTATTCCAACAGGCATAACCATTGGCAGGTTGGTATTGTATATTGGAATGTGAAACAGTATATGCTGACGCTGTCTAAGGTAATTATCAGGAACATATAAACCAATGCTCCGCATAAATTTAGGATTATCCATCATACCGCGCACTAATGGATACAAATATGTTATCAGGTACACATTCCTTCTAGTCTCTAAACTATTATAGCCAAGCATTCCCTAATAAAGATATTTATCTGTAAAGTAATTCTCAACATACAATAATGGTTGACTTATCATAGACTAGTCATAACCCATCAAATAATACGCATTTTTTATATCTGAATTTATATTTGAATTTTAGCTTAACAATATCATTTAATTTTAATAAATAGAGATGCGAAAACATAATACGTGTCACATCAATGCTCTTACTATTTTCAAACTAATTTAAACGATTGTGCTGTGAAATCAGGACTTAAATGCTGGTGTCCTGGAATGGGGCTTGAACCACCGACTACTGGTTAACTAGGTTAGTTATTAGTTATATTTTAGTTAATCACAACAAAAAAATATTGTGCAATCAATCGTAAATGTAAGAAAATTATTTTTTACATTACAATACCTTGAATTACCGTTTCTGTTAATCCAAATGACATTTGATTTCTGATTGCTGAAATTATACTTAATTTGCTTCAATTTTTTCACAAAATGATAATTAAAATGCAACTTTCATAACGAATAAGCTTATTGCAAAATCGTAGTACCTATGTTTGTGTAAACGTGTAAACAGTGCAATCTAATAGTTTTACTTTAGTATCATTAGTTCATAACATTGTTACATATAAAATTGCGTATATGAATATGTGGACGTCTTTGAATGGAATGTTTTGAGGTTTGTATTATTATTTTTTTTTTTTTTTTATAATTAGAAAATTATTTTTTAAAATCGTACGAGGATAGTTTGAATTTATTTTTTCATACCCATTAATATTATTTTCTACTATTGTAACACAGTCTAAATGTCGGTTTTCTTTTAAAATTTTATACAAATAAAGTAAAAATAAAAAATATTAATATTGGTAGCCTTTGTAATTGGAAAAAAAATATATATATAAAGGGTAGATATTTGGACAAAAAATATGATTACGCGAATCTGAGGCGGGAGTAATTAAATGTAGAGCGGGGTGTATCTGGATACCGTCCACGAGGGTAGAGGGTGGTATAGCAAAGCAATCAGCGAGTGCTGATATATTATATCTATTTGACTATTTTTTAATATATCACATGTTTCTGGGGTGGCAAGAAATAGAGTATTACAATATTGAACTGTTAACATTTTCATTTCCATCCATACCCATTCTAATTTTAATTCCCATAAATAACTATTGTAGGTCGTTTATCCTTTCTCAACCATCGTCCACTTGAAAGGACTCGAATTTTAGAATTTTTTCTAAGAAAGCAGTTAGCTAATAATGATTTTGATTTTTGTGAGTGGTTAAAAATATTTTTATAAATATGATCTAAAAGCACGACGACTGGATTTTTTTCATGGAGGGATAATCATTAAATATGATAATAAATAATGTTTTTGGGTGGAATCGATGAACGTTACATTGTGAAAAGTGATCGCTTAAGCCAGTCTTAAAACAAATCGTAAGCCCAACGTGCGCCCAATAAAATTTCCATAAATGCTGTCCAACATAAATAGCTTCATCTGTGTGAGACATCTTGAGTTTATCCTAATTATATATATACTTATTATATTGTAGATGTTGATCACATCCCTTTTATTATAATATATACCCTTACAAAAACTACGACGGGATCCACATCCATAGAGACAGATATTTTTAGGTTGTTTATTTAGTTCCTGAAGCCAATAGATATTTCCTGCGTTGTGAAATATAATATATTGCCTCTCAACTGAAAATGGAGTCTTATATATGTGGACTGAAAAATAAATTAAAGTGGATATTGAATTATTTCTAAAAATTAAGATACGATACAGATTTAAAAAAGAGTGGGTAAGTAGAAAAAACAAAGTTGATTTCATTGTAAAAAATTTAATAGTATCTAAGATTGTTGTTGTTTAACATTAGAATAAACACACTTCGTAAGCATTTATTTTTTGTAACTTGAAGCAGTTTTAATAAATCTCTTGTAGAGAAGTGCAGGCGTGCCGATAAGGCTTTAAAGCAGGAAGGTATAACAAATGTTTGGCATAAAGTTAAACGTAAAAAAAACAAATACCAACATGCTCTGCAGATAACGGGACAATATATCTACTGGATGGAAGGACTACAATTTGAGAATGTACATAATTCTATCTATCTAGTCAGCATCTTAACATCGAATTCCTCACTTGATGATGAGCTAAAGAACCGTCTAAAAATGCTTCAGCGGCTGTCGCCAAATGAAAGAGTCTTCAATAGCAGAGATATTTCCCAGTAAACAAAGCGCTATTTTGCTTCCCGCACTTCTGTATGGAATGGAGGCTTGGGTATCCTACAGAAGACACGTTAACTGGAAATAGTTTTATCAACAATTACTTAGCCGCATTATACAGATCCATTGGAGCAACCGTATATCTAACGTTACAGTTCTGCGTCGCTCTAAATGTCGGCCAATTGAGGACATACATGATCGTGGAAGCGAGTTTGAGATGGACGGGACATGTGGTACGCATGGGCTGTCACATACTTCCGAAGCGGGTTATATGAAGAGATAGTGGATAGGCCAAAGGCCGGAGGATAAAAGAAAAGAGATAAAAATTGTCTCCGAGAATTGTTGAGCCTATGTGGAGCACCTGAGAACTGGGAGTAGCTGGCACAAGATCGTGTGAGCTGGAGGATGGATTGCTCTCGGACTGATGGTGTTGCGGTGGCCAGACGATTAAAAATGAGCAGCAAGCCGTAACTATGCGTCAACGGGACCGATCAATACAACCTCATCGCTCCCTATGTGAAGTATACGGGAGAGAGTGCGCCTCTCAAATAGGGCTATTTTCTCACCACAAAATTCACGAGAGGCGCAGAAACAACAACTAAGTTAGAATGGCGAGGGGATCCTTGGTCACCAAGTCCAGCAAAAACAAGAAACAGCAGCAACACGCTTTCCTTGTCTGGAACCTCTGGGACTTTGTATTGAAACAATTGTTTTAACCTTTAACCGTAACGTTGGTTCCATTTGGACCAGACCACAAAATACAAACCTGGCTATTCTCGCTATGTCACGTGCTGCGGTGGGTGCTGGACGTATAGCGCTTAAATTTTACTAGAAGCGGAGGTAGGCATTGATGTCAGGTCCAAATGGTCCCATGACACCAGTTACGTGAGTTTTTGCACTTTGTTTATATTATATAATCTATTTTTATATTTCAATGACCGGAATATTGGTGCTTTGTTGGAAGACGAACATTTTTCGGATTTCCTGGGACCATGAGGAACTCAAAGTAGAAAACGACGTCAAAGGATCAAGACAGATGTAAATAAGGGAGATACTACTAAATGCTGCCTTTTTACTCCCCTTTTTTTTTAAACTCGTAGCGTTTGCTTGTCTACTTGTCGTCTTGTCTGCTTATCTGACGAAAAAAAAGATCGATTTTTAACCCTTTTCCCGTGATCCAATCGAGCTGAAACTTTGCAAGCAGACTTGTGGCGATGATCAAGAAGATCTATCAAATTTTCGTTAAAAAAAATTAATAATTATAGTATAATTTCGGATTTTTTGAAATTTTAATGGTTTTTTCAAATTGGAATCATTACCAAAGTTTGATTACTAGCAACGGCGGCCCGATAACGTCGCGGAATATTTTCTAAATTTGAATTACTCCGTCGGTATACATAATAGGTACTTCACTACGAATTTCGGTAATCTAAATTGACTGACAAATGTTTTAAGAATTTGATCTTCAAAGCATGAAGTGTCTTATCAAAGCTCAAAATATCTGACATTTTAGAAATATATTAAATTACTGTAAGTTTAGTATTATGTTATAACTTTTAATTCGTCTTTAATTGTTGTTATATTTTACAAAGAAAGGGAGTATAATAAAAACTTGGTTTTTATGTTTTTTTTTTTTTATAATAACATAAATACAACTTTCAAAAATTTGATAATGTGTGGTAATGTTCTTACAATGGAAAAGGTGAACGTTGCATTGTATAGAGTTACAACTAAGCTAGACCATAGAGCTTGTAAGACCTTGACCATCAAATAAGAGTCTTCCATACACGTTTCTCAAATAAGTAGCTTCGTCTCTGTGAGACTTCTATAATTTGTCTTTATTAAAATTATTTCAATTAAGATGTAAATTGAAATAAAATTAATTGATTTTTATGTTGTTGTTGACCGATTGATATTCCCTGCAGTCAAAACATGAATACAACACATACATGTATCAATGTTTGTGTTTTTAATTAATAAATAATTAACAACGGGATGCATTTAAATAAACAATCAATTGGATTTCATGCATCAGTAAACAATTTGTAATTAAATAAATGTCGTACAATCGTCAAGTGTGCTCATTTAATTATAAATTATTGATAAATAAAATTGCGGGAGCAGCCAAAACGCAACTCTACGTTCAGCATTTCCAATGAATTTTCAGAATAATTTTTATTTCAATTCGTATGAAATTTCAATCAAGAAATTATAATCAATATTATATGTAGCTAATACTTACATTGCCCATAATTAAAACGGCCCTGTCTTATTTAATTATTACCATCATAGAACAAAAGGTGCTATCAACTATCGAGTTCGTATCTTAATTGAAATATTGAAATACACGGAATATTTGAAATGCCTGGTTCAAATTAATTATGTATGTTCAAAATAATTACAGTAACTTACATCTTTCATCAAAGGTTCATTTTTTTCAATACAAGTCAAATAAAAGTCTTAAAATCTTGCAAGAAAATCGTTATTTAAAAAACTAAATGTTTTTTTGCTTTTTATTTGACTTGTATTAAATTGAAAGAATTTTTCATAATCGATAGAGGTTACATTAATGACAGAATGTTTTGAAAAAAATGAGATAGAAATATTGAAAAAATACAAACTTTGATATTGCAATGTCAATGGATCAAGGCAGATGTAAATAAGGGAGATACAACTAAATGCTGCCTTTCTACTCGCTTTTTTTTAACTCGTAGCGTCTGCTTGTCTACTTGTCGTCTTGTCTGCTTATCTGACGAAAAAAATTGGATCGATTTTTAACCCTTTTCCGGTGATCCAATCGAGCTGAAATTTTGCAAGCAGACTCGTGGCGACGATCAACAAGCATCAATTCGTGTCAAGTATTCAAATATAAAAACTGGACCTTTAACATAACTGTAGGTTTATAAATGTTTTTTTCGGAAATTCAAAACCTGCACAGCAAAATAAAAAATAATTTCAAATAAGAATGTTCTTCGATTTTTAGGGTCACTGGAATCTTCTGGTTTTTATCTTTTGGGGTATTGTGCCGTGTATTTACGACCTTTCTGGCCTTAAAAGTTCTCACCTAAAAACTCGGCAAAATACCCCAGAAGACACAAAACAGAAGAATTTCAAATATTTTCCATATATTGCAATGCTACAAAATCATTCTCTATAATAAGTCACCTAATGATATATCAAGAAGAAAGGTGAAAAACATTTCAATTACATTCATCTTTCCCAGAAAACTGAACACAGTACATTCATAAAATGATGTTTAAATTAAAATATAAGTGTGCTAACTTTTACTACTTGATTTTATTTATTGTTATTTATAAGAATTTTTTATAAATACCGAAGAAATTAGAATTAACAGCAAAAATGGGCAGTTTCGTCACATGCTACCTACTACAAGCTGATTATGTAGTTTTGAAGGGCTCAAAAATAGAGGGTATGTACGAAACATCTGACAAGACCATAACCAAATATTGAAAGACAACCCTGTTAAAAGCTTCATCCGAATAACGTGTATGAAAGTGGTCGAATCAAGAGTGACGTGCCAGGATATTTATATTACATTCTATCCTCTGTGCCTATCCATTCTTTAGTATGGTGTGATGGTTACTTAATTAACATATTAATCTATCAAATATCTGTGAAATTAACGATTATTTAAATAAATATTTTAATCACAGTCCGAAAAATGTTTTTACTTCAATCAAGAAACTCATAATAAACTCCAAAGACAATGTCGACCTGTTATATCATTTCGGTATTTATAAAATAAACTTTAATGACTATTTATAAAGACAAAATGACACGTAATTTTAATATTAGAGTAAAAAAACACATGAGATATCTCAATAAACTTTTCTTAATTCGCGAACCACCTTTTGAGAAAAGGCCGTACGCTCCATTCAATAATTAATTTGTTTACTAAAATATGTAATTAATTTAATAAAATATATAATTAATGTAAAGAGTGCGTCCGTCCTGACGAAGAGTGGTATCGAAACCAGTAGACGTAGGATTACTTATGTAGTTAATACAAAGTTTTTAATTAATTAAAATTAATAACAAACTTTTATTAAACTATACGAGTACATGCAGATTCAGAAAAAATATGGTTCTAGTTTCAGCAAGATTTTAATCATTTTATTTGACTTCTATTCAAGTGAATGAAATTTTAATATTCGATATAACGTCGTTGTATATATAGTTAATCCTATGTGACGCTTTGGTACATTCTGAGTTAAACGAATAAAACTGTTTTAAAAAATAATTGCACAGACTAAATTTATAAAAAAATATTTTGAATAAATACTAGGCAAACTTTTCAGGTTTTTTTTTAATACATGTCCATTATTTACATGAAAAATTGACAAATTGATTCGTTTATCTCTGAATGTATAAAACGGCATATAGGATTTATTATATATACAGCGACGATAAGTTACTTGTTGGATAATTTTACAAACGATATTAATAAGTCAATAAATTGAAAAAAAATGCAAATTTTTAAGTCTTTTATCTTATTACTGATGTTAGGACATTTATGTTTAAATATATTCAAATCATAATTCAAGTAAGAGTCTACCTGTAACCTGTTGTGGACTAGCTCTATTGCATTTAGTGGAATTTACTCAATATCACTAACAAAGTCTGAATAAAAATTTAATCATTTTAAATTTGTTAAGAATTAAAAATAAACCTTTAGATTCTGAATCAAAATTTAAAAAAAGTTGATTAGATGTTCCTTCATACTAAATTATTTTTATCAAAGATATTCATGTCAAAAATCAACTAATTTATTTTTCAATAGATATTTTTGTATATTTTCGACAATTCGACAGTTACCCATGTATTTTACACCATCTAAGCCAGTCTCTAGGTGGTACCATTATGTATTCGTGAGTACGACGAATTCATTTTTAATATCATAACTGTCTTCGCTGTCAAAGGAACTTGATGAGTATGATTACGAAAGGTAGTCAAATGAGGAAATTTCGAATTAATATCATGTTAATATAATTTATAAAGGTTATAATTATGATTAGTTTTATGTCTTGAAGTAAGGCTTCTACTAGATGGATCTGGTAAACAGGATAAAAATGTTATATTATAGGAGTAATAAAAAAGTAATGAAATTACTAGCGAGTTTATTATGAATAGAAATATGTACGAGACTATGATGACTAAGGCCCAGTTGTTTCAAATTCGATCAAAGTAAGCGTAGAGTTTAAACTGAAATTTTACGTTCTCCACCAATCAGACGATCCGTTTTCGTAAAAATCTATGCTTTTATCGACCGCTTACTTTGATCGAACTTGAAACAACCGGGCCTAAATAAAGTACTTTGGATATAACATCCGCACAGTCATTTAAATTTAAAATTATAAAACAGAAGATAGAAAAAAATATACATGTATCTCTTTAATTATTTTTACTTAAAAAAAACAAACTCTTAACTCAATCATTCAAAATTAATTTATAAATGTCAATTTTATTACAGTGCACATAAAACAAAGTCTGAATTTATATTAAAGATAATAAAAATACGGAAAAGATAATAATATATTATGTTCGTCTTTTTGATTTTTTGCAAATTAAAAAAAAACACCAAAAAAAAAACACTCGAAACATAATTCTTAACGGCATTTTTGATATGTATTTTAGTAAGTTGTTTTAATAATATGGACATTTTGTCATTTTAATTTCTAAGCCTATCTGAAACCATGACCTGACTACTAATCTCGCAAGGTACCTTATACAAATTTTCACTACAGATAGTTATATAAAAGGATCTGTAAGTAATAATCTTATATATTAAAATCTGTTTAAGGTTTTTACTGTTAAGAATATTGTGATGAGTGATGTCTGTATTGTAAGGAATGGTAAGTAAGATACATGGAATTGTGAAGTAGTTAAAAATATGTTTATTTCAGGAAAATTTGTATAAACAATAATATAATCTAAAAAATAATTTTCTTGGAATGTTTTTCACTTGATGTTCTATGTTTTTATATAAAAATAGTTAAGCATTAGAAAAAATTATACAAAAAAAACTTTGACGTTAAAAAAATGTTTTTGTAAATATAAGCGTTAGGTTTTGAGTAACTTCTTGCATTTAGAATTCAGTCACAGCCTATGTGAAAAACTTTATTCCCCCGGAAGGCTTGTGATTGGGACCGAACTTGGATAAACTCACATCCAGCGACTATCTAACCATGAACATCTTCACAATTTTCTTGAGAGCGAGTCGAAAATCGTGAATGGATATATTTTCCGGGTGAAAATATTTTTGTATATTTGAAGAATAGATTTCTAGGGTGAGTGTTGTATTGAACTTTATGGAGGCGTGAACTTGTAACACAATGAAATAAGGGACCCTTTTTTAAGAGGCATTCTTTTTTATGTACGCAGTTAAGGCAGACGGAAAAAATACATTATTTAAATCCCTCTGGTCGTATTTCAAAAATATAAAAAATGATTTTTTTTTATTTTAAATGAAGATGAATATGTAATAATGAACAAAAACAATTATTTTACAAGACACGTAAAATACAAAGATATATATTTAAATATTTTATTAAATTTGATTATTTTTTATGACATACGAATTTTTATGATGCACATGATATATTTTGAATTTATTTGAGCAATTTTATTTGTACATGCTAACATCAGTAACGTCTGTATATGAATATTTATTTCTGATACAATACTGTAATTAAAATATTATATAAACAATTCTTATAAGGAATTAAAATATTATACATATTTCCAAAACGCCGATTTTTGTCAGAAATAAATTATCGCTATTTAAAATCTATATATCTGAAAACCTCTTATAATATAAATAAATATAAATATGAGAGAATTATTCAATATTTTAATGCGTATTTAAGATAAATTTATCTTAATTACGCTTTTTAAAAAATATATTTTTAATAATATTTAGTAAAAATATTACATAAAACTTAACAAAGATGTGTATATAAAAATAATGAATAATAGACATACCTCACTTTTCTTTGTGAAAGATTCGCTTTGGATGAACAATCTTCAAATTGTATTATTTTAAAACACTTTAATAAACTTACAGCCTCAAAAACAATTGAATATTAAATTTTAATTCGAAAAATTGTGATTATTTTAAATATACACTTAAATTTTTATTCTACATACATATTTTAATATACTGAAATATTAATTACTATTACAACAAACACTTTAAACGCGAATTTAAATATAATAAATTTAATATTACGTCACGTTTTTCCGGCCGAAAAATTGTCTTACGAATGGTCGTAGGGATGAATTTCGATTTGCGATTTTCACTTGTGTTAAAATCGTAGCTCTGTAGAGCACCGGCGAGCTCTACGATCGCTGTGCTACGGGCTACGGCGCTACGACCGCGGACCTCGGCAGTTCTACGCGCACTGACGTCGGAGCGGGCGCCGAGCGGGTTTGGGGTCCTGCGTTATGTGGAGCGGACCAGAGTCGTATTCTACGCGCTCCTGTAGGATTTCGCCGGCGAATTATTAACGCGAAAAGCTGGATGTTTAACTTTTAGTAAGCGGGCTTTTCCAAGTGTCTAAAAACATTTTAGAAATTGAAGTTGTGTAGCTTTTTTACATTCAGTTTATTGAAATGGGATTTAAATAGGGTATTAACAGAAGCCTAGCTTTTGTTTAACGCTTTAGAAAAAATTAAAAGGACACTGATATGTTTAATATGAATATAAGGGGTGTAAAATCAAATGCAGTAATATCTCACAGGTGTTTGTAAGATAAATACAAAAATCTTTCACTTCGCAAGGAAATCCTTATAGGATATTTTTTTCATCATTGCTACCTTATATAGGTATGTATTTCAAAAAATATTTTTCTTTTCAATATTGCTGTGTTTGCTCCCAAAAAGAGAAAATTTATGCTTTTGCTAATTAATAAGATTTTATTTTTATTTTTATTAAATTTATTTGGTAAATTTACAAACTTAAGAGTGTATTCAATATAATATAATTAATACACATTTATATTACACGCTTACCCACTTTTAAATGAGAATTTATTATCGTGTTTAAAAGTGGGGGCATTAACATATATGTATATATCTATTATTAATGAAATCGTTAGATTAAACAAGTAAGATATAGACAAGGAAATATAAGGTTAAGTTATAAAAATTAAGACATTAAATTAAGTAAGATATAAACAATACAAGAATACAAAAATATAAGACATTAGTTTAAGTAAATAAGGTAATTATATTTAAAGTTTCAGTCTAAAATCAGAATCAACTCTCATTCTGATTTTTTGAATTGGATATTTCTGCCTTTGCTTTTGACACTGCGAAGATATAACTGCTATTGTTTGCTTTAAATAGTTATTCGGAAACATAATTTGGAAAGAGCTATATTTTCTATAATATCTTAAATTCAGTTCATTCTAAATACGTTATCAACGGTGACATATTTAAAACAAATTCTTTAAGTATTAGGTACGCATATCATTGTTTAATAGAAAAACTTGCGAATTAATTCATCTTATCAGGTTTTCGCAACCATTTAGAATATTTTCTATCGTGTTGTAGAATAATCACCTTCGTTCATGCGTTTTTAATCCAACTGTGCTTATTTCAGATGAAATGTATTTAATAAACTAAGATCGTAGTTTATATTTATTATTATTATTATTTAGTTTACTTACGTAGTTTAAATCGGTTTGAATGAATCATTCATCAGTGATAAAATTATGCTAATATAATGGAACCCTCAACAGGATGCGTAATGGAATATTTAAAAAAAGACATAAGACTTCATTTTTCTATTGTCAGAAAATTAAATTATATATAAAATTTTTGGATTTAATGCCCAGTGCAAATTATCATGATTTCTATCATGTACGCACATTCAGGCAATATTTAAGTAATAAACAAATAGTTAAAGTATATCTAGTAAGTTTAGTTTTTTTTTTGTAAGTTCGGGCACCTTAACAAATTTACTTGGCTTATATAGTCACTCATATATGTACCCTTTTTAAGTCGAATATAATGCGATAATTTTGGACTTGGTTTTAAAGTATGCAATTTAAATATTACATTTGAACTTTTAACTCTACCATTTCAATATTTATAATGAACCTTTTTCTACGTTTCTGCATCGGCTGTTAAATTAAATACTCTTTTATTAAACAATTAATAAAAATATCAAATTTATTTAATAAAACATTTAAAATATAAAAAATACTAACAAATGTAAAGTAAAATTCAAACACGTAAAAGTACGTCATCTTTGACGAATTATAGTAAGTATTAATTGTAAACCATAATGACACGCATATTGGCTTTATCTAGCGTAAATCACTCTCTCACTAATCAAGTGAATGGATCGGGAATCAAGCCTCGTCCCGAGAGACGAATCCTATTTGATAGTTTGTAGATTATTATAATTTTGATATAACACATATTCAGTGTACTTATGTATTTCAATTTTATAAAAAAGTAAGTATATTTACTTATTTATTAATACATAATTCTTTATGGGATGACCAGACTCGTCGGGTGTCACTACTTTAGGAGATGATGTGGTCCATCACGCGTCGGCGTCACCACTTTAGGGATGAGGTGGTCCACCACACGTCGGGGTCACCACTTTAGGGGATGAAGGTGGTGGTGGATGTATATGAAAGAAGATGATCTCAATGCTTTATTTATTATTCACAAGGTCACAATTATTTATTATAAACAATGTGAATAATGATTGACTCCATGATGAACACGATGATGTTGACAGTAGAAGCTTCCTTGGAGATCCGGACGTTATGAAAATGTTAAGGTACATAGAAATGTGAAAAATGCCGTAAAACTGCTGTACATTTTGGCATATAAATAATATTTAAATAATAATAATATGTATGCAAAGTTTCACTTATCTTAATATGTTACATTTAAATATTGTTATTTATTTTATTATTATTATCTACTTTTTTAATTATTGTCTACACGAAATATGCTAGAATACAACTGAATATGTTCATTACTGTCTACATTGTACTGTCTTATTTGTACACATATATAACTTACGTATATCAGCAATATTTTCAAATAAATAAAAAGAAATGTAATAAACACAGAAAATAAATGTTGACAAAAATGTGTGGTGAAAAGTGCCAAAAAGACTAAAAAACTAAATATAATAAAAGACAACCTTAATGAAGTAGTGATTTTCGAATAAAAGCGTGATAGAAGAAATATTAAACAAAGATTGCAAAAGACAAAATGTATTTATATCAGGTCAAAAAGTGATTTTATTATTTTAAAATAGTCTGGGAATCGAACCCGGTACCCTCGGTGAGAGAAGCCAGTGTCATGCCTATTGGGCTATGAGTGCTGCCATTATATATTATCATTATGTATTATAATATTTCGAATATATTTCCTCTAAATTTTGGCTATGCATACTATAAAATAATAATCAGTTTTACGTTTCTTCGTGCATTTCTATTTCTGGTAAGTTTTCCACGCAATTATAAGGCCAATGAAATTATATTTATTTTTTTAAATAAATTTTTAAATTAATAACAATCGAAATACCTTAATTTTCTGAGGAGGGTTAAAAACGGTTAACTGGTTTTTGATCCGAAAAAAATCGAAAGCCGTTTTTCTATTTACGGTTTTTGGAAGCTACATCCCTCTCCATCGGAACATTCCTCATATTCTGTGTCGAACGCTCTGCTCTGTCACTTTTTTCAGAATTGCCATGCTTCTTACACCATTATACATTAAATATATTAAAACCAACATGCCATCTCTGATTCAACTTGTACTTTTTACATTTATTTTTATATTTTTCATTCTATATTTCAATTGTTTCGTTGCACATTTCAACTTTGTACTTTGTCTCTTTCTACGGTGCGATTTTGTGTTCATTTTCATACTCGGGTCAAATTTTATTTCTTATACTATTATTGATAGTGAAGCGGTTTTATTTTAACGCTTCCCCGCGCCGCTTTTAATCATATGACTTTAAAAGGAGGATGACCATTTGCAAAAAAAAATGCCGAATTGGGCGGCGAAAGTGTAGGGCTAATATGGGAGCTATTTCTCATAAAATGGCCCTGGGTGTGTGGTGGGACCCTTTATATTTACTATGCATTTTAATTTTCCTTCGAAGCTTCTTTCCGAGTGGTAATAACAAAAAGCACCATCTAGCGCCCTTTGACCTTTTTAAATGTATTTGAATAAACAAAGACTTGAAAGGAGACATATATGTTCTTTCCTTCCTTTTTTTTGACTAGTGTGACAAAGAGAAGTATATGTATTCAAATCCAAACAATGGATCATTGTGATGAGAATCATCTACTTCATTGTAGTGACTCGGACTAGATCCGATTAAGGATAAATCACACATGTTAGACAATTTTTCATTCCGCAACATGCACAACACCTAGAGTGCCACCACTATAACTTGGCGAGCGAGGGAGGGCGCCCCTGTCGCGAAACAGAAGTTGCCATGTTGTAAATTTATTACACAATACATAATGTACTGAATGTCCGGTGACCAGTGTCAGAGCCTTCAATATAAATTTGGTCGAGTAACAGCGCGCTCCGCGGCGGCCGCTCTATCTGTCAAACTGTCAGACGGAAATATCGGCCCATTATTTGGTTTTTCACCACCCCGGACTGTTTTGGTTGTTTTGGACATAATAATTCAGTGTATTTTGGTAATCAAGATGTCATAGCTCCCGAGCCAATACAAAATTGTACTGAATTACAGGGCGAAGGGTTACCGCCGGGTGCGGGCGGGGCGGGTTTTAGTTCCAATCTTGCCACACGCCAAGTTATGTTGGGCAGGCAATACCCCAAACAATTCTTACGGTATGAATGGGTGGGGCATCGGATTCAAAATAATAGCCGCTAGATGTCACTTATTCACTCACAGTCAAGGGGCAAACGTATCTCGAAATGCCGCAGAACTGTTTTTTTCTACAAATTAACGTTTCAATAAGATGAAGCGTGATCTTATTTGCAACTGCAGATTTTCGGTTTTCTACATGATTCACTGTTCAACGCCATTTGCACAAAATCCAGAGACTTGGCTCCAAGATTACCCATAAAGCTCAGTGACATTTTCTTGTGGGGACATGTTAAAGGCCGCGTTTTTTATGCCACCATTAGGGTCTAATTTGGCAGACTTCAAAAACAGAATCGTGGCACTGTTGACTTAAGTACAAGAATATAATTTGAGATGTGATTAGAACGAAAATATCTTAACGATGTTATATATCCGGCAGCTGGAAGTCACGTAGAGGAGTTATAAAATTTTGGGTAACGCTTGATAATTTATTTAATATAATGTTCAAAATAAATCTTTAAAACAACAATCTACTTACTCATTTTTTGTACCTGTATTACAAGTAACCTGCCAAAACCCCATAAACTCGAATACCATAATATCCAAACCTTTTAAATTACCATAGTGTACATCTACAGAAAATATTTCGGGTGTGATACTATAACTGGCGTTCGCTGGCTCTTAGTCTAATCAAACTAATAACACAAATAATAATTTCGTTGTCTGTCCGTCCGTCTATCTGTCTGTCTGTCTGTCTATCTGTCTGTCTGTCTGTATGTCTGTTGTTTCTGTGTTGTCTTTTTCCCTACGGAGGTAGATGGTCTCCCACTTTCCCCACGTCAATTAGATGCACCGGGTGAATTTATTTCTTTATTAAATTCTTTTCTTTTCCCAGTTTTTGTCTGTGTATCTTATAATGACGTGTGCACTTGCATATACACTGTTAAATCTGTTGGAATTGATATATCACACATATATATCAATATCTATATATTCTTGCACAATGTTTCTGACTTACCTACTGTGTTTTATTTTTTTTTCCATTATAATCTACTGTTCTTTTCTTTTTTATATTTACGCTTTTACGTCGTTCAATGTCTTCTACCAATGACCTGTATTTATACATGTATCTTTACTCAGCTTATTTTATTGTTCTTAATTATCTGTTCATTGCCTTTGTTATATTATTGTGTACATTTTTCTTAATAATGACGCTCGGACAGTGAAGGGTTTGGGCTGCCGACTCTCCAGGTCACAGGAGTGTGTGTTGCCTTGCCTGCGGCTTGGCAAGGAGGCTCCGTTTAGCATTAAAATAATGCCAACAAGGCGGCGAACGTGTTGGGCCGGTATGCACGCTCTGCGCATAACACGGCCCAGGGTATGTTGTGTATCCCCTTCACTCTATGCCTGTCTGTCTGTCCGTCCGTTCATGTTACGTCCGTAATTTTAAAATAAAAAATAAACGATCTCTCCGTGGAGCATCAAGAAGATAGTATAAATATATACAAGGGCTAAGCAAAGACGCGAACCAATTTTCCGTCATTTTTTACGGATTATAGCTAGTACATAAATAAAACTTTTTGTATATTAATTTTTAGGCTATTTTAATGACGTTGTTATCCTGTTTATTGTAGAGGGGATATGTTATATAACTATTTTTTGTATTACATATTTTGCTTTCAGGTAAGAATTAATTTATATGTTCCGTTTAAAGCGGGCTATATGTCAAGTTTGTAAAGACTAAAATATACCTACCAATATCAAAATGTTTTTTCAAAATCTTATTACGTAACATAGTCCACTTCTGGTAAATAAAATCAAAATCAGATAAAAGATCACTAGATTTGATTAAAAAAAAAAACAATGAAAAAGATCAATTGGAAAATATATTGACACATTTAAGTATTTTCATATTTATTGATATACAGACATTTTTCAATCAATACAATGAGGTTCATTTCGTTTGTTATATAATAATATTTATCAGAATCTGAAATGCGAAAACGAGGATATTTCATTCCAATTGAGGAAAAGTAACATAAATAAGCATCTGTTTATTTGAGAATTCTCGATTCTAAGGCACGGAATAATGTCTAATGGAAATGAGAAGTCATATTTCGCCATGGAAATATGACAAAATTTATGACAGAATAAAAAAAGGTCATTAATCATTTACAGAGTCACTCCAGCAATAATGTAATTCCTATGACCTTGCGATTCATGGGCAAATGTAAATAAAAGTACAGTCTGTCGTTTTGTAAAGAATGCGGAAAAATGTTTCTGTCATTTTTCATTTTTAAATAATCCGTGTTCTTCCTTACAAGCGCAAATATAAACAGAAAATATATTGTAAAATATATATTCACATCTCCAGAAATACAAGTTATTTTAACAATATCTGTAAAAGTTTGTGTTTAAAAATACCCCTTAGACGTTTCGAAATGTTGCAAAAAATATTTTTACGTTTTAACACTTAAGTATAGAGTAGCACTAAAAACATATGAAATAATCATTACCTATCTATATAATATTTTTATTAAAAAAATTTCTGATCCATTTCTGATTTGCAATATTTGTCGATCGATACTAATTGTTTAGTTGATATTTTTAAAAACTTTCGATGATTCATATGAATTTACTCATATACGGCTAGCAGGAAGCTAAATATGTAATTTTACGTGTAAGATTGTGGAGATATGCCTCCACTTCTATCAAGCATACGGAAACTCTACACGATGCAGGGGTTCCCGAAATGACCACTAGCCGATTCAAACTGTTGCCAATCATGAAGCCAGCGGTTGATAGGTTCCAGCACCACATAACCAAACCAAACCAAACAGCAGAATTGCCAAGACGTATAAGTATGAGCTTTATTTTCGAAAACAAAGAGATTCCAATTAATCTAAAAAGAAAAACCTTCCAATCGTGCATACTGCCAGTGATGACGTAAAGAGTGGAGACGATGACAATTACAAAGAAGGTTTAACCTTCCAGCGGGCGCGCTGGTTAATTTCCCTCGAGCAGGCGCGTGCCGTAAATTTTACGTCATCAAGTTTTCTCCTTGTAAATGTTGATTTCTTTATATAAATGATAGGGAATTGCTGTAAGGTTATGAAAAATGATGAATGACAATACTTTAAAAATATATATTTGAATTAATTAAACAAAAAACGAAACAGCACTCTAAATATGTTTATATTTCAAATCAAAATATTTTAACGATCTATTAATCAGAATCAATATTTTCTGGTTTGTGTCTTCTTAAACACGTCTTAAATAAATAAAAAGATACATTTTGCTGTAAAAGAAACGATATATATGAAAAATAAACAGAAAAAAGTAGTTTATTTAATATACTAACACTTTAAGGCGAATGTTGTAAAATTTACCCTATTTAACGGAAATTTCCAAATATCAATGAATAATAAAAACTTCTGAGCACACCCGGTTCGTCTGTAGTTTAGAGCGACACTGACCCTCGAATAGCTCGGAGCTCGATGCTTGCGACTAAGTGGTAAAAGTGGGGGAAGCAATAAGGTACAATTGTCGTAAATTTTACGGCCGCGCGCCCGACGGAAGGTTAAGAAAACTCAAATGCACCCAATCCATGGCGAGATCAACGCTTGGTACGAGCCCAAGAGATTGAATAAGAAATGATAGAATAAGACGCAGAACTAGACTAGTGCATATCGTGAATCATGTAGAGCTAAATGGGAATGAGCAGGACATGTTGCAAGGCAAGATGGTACAAGATGGACTCCCATAGTTCTGAAGTGGAGAAAATGGGATAATAAAAGAGGCGTTGGAATACCTCAAAAGAGATGGGCCGATGTGATGATGAAAGGGGATGGAGAGGCCTATTATATCCAGAAGTGGAGAGATGAAGGCTGAAGAAGAAGAAGAACATACTTTTGTGCTACTGAGTTTTAATTTAAATATAGCAGGTAAGTTATTATTATTATTATTATTGATAATGGGCAGGCAGCTTAAGCTGATAGGCCCATATCACTGTCTCTCATTGAATATCTAGCCTTGAAACTGGCTGCAGACACAAAGCCCTCAGGCAAGTTATTTGCTTTCGATTTCTTTATTTGGGCCGAATTAGTCAAGAACTTCAAACCGTGGGTAAATTGTCTCATTAGCACTACGGCAACAGGTAAAGAGACTTTGGGAAACCAAAGATTAAATAAAAAATTTAAATAAAGGTTTAAATATTTATATTACACACTTTAAATCACCCCCTAATGTTTGCCTCCATTTTGTATTCAGACATAAATGAAGTTTTTAATTTAAATATGTTTTAATATTTTATAAGTATTCATGAAGGTTTGCTTAAGAGGTTCAAAGAAGAAGTGGGTACTTTTAATAAGTTAGGTACAATGTTAGCGAATATGTAAAACACAATAATTTGAGAACTAATTATTAAATAATGAATAAGAAGGTATGTTTTACTTTATTAGATTTTCTGAGAGCTCATAATATATGCTATATTAAGAAATCTTTATTAAAATGTCAATATTATATTACGTCCCTCAAAAAGTTTTAAAATTTTGATTAATATTTGTTTATCGTTAATTTTGTTAAGATCATCATGTTATTTTTTGTAAAATAAAGATTTTTTATTAATGTAATTAAACACGTACATATATCGGTAAAAACTGATAAGAAAAAAATATATCAGCGTAGTAGACGGAATAAGTCAGGGATGTCTTTTCAATCACATTATATGACGCGTACGGGATACGGGTGAGCGGAATTTTGCCATCAGTAGGTGCGCGTATCATGTTTGCTCTCAGACATATGTCTTTTCATAAACAAGCACTTTGGTTAATTTGAAAAATAGTTATATATGTAATTTAAATGGCGTTATGAGAAATAATTATTTCAAGTTAATACTTACCGTTGTTAGCAGAAATGGTGAAGATGATGATGATCACCAATGTATAGTGTGAGGAAGAAGACTGACTCTACCTACTACCTACTATGCCTACTGAAATTTTAGATAACCATATCGATTTATGATCTATCTCTTCCCCAACACAAGTCTTTTCACTTGTTTATAGAAGAGTATTACATTATTTATTTCCATTATTCCTCTAGAAAATTCCATTAAAGAATTCAACAGCTGAGGTATATAGGAAACCATCCCGTTCTCTATTTGCTGTCGGTGTATCACTTTTTATATTTTCTCTCGCTCTTGTGTAGCGTGAGTGTAATAATGATAATTATAATTTAAAGTCATGATTTTTTAAATTTTATTATTTGCCTTCAGTATGGCACGTACGACCTTTTTACCCTTTCTAAGCTTCTCCTTTGCTGGTATCACAGGTACAAAGCCTACCAGCTATAATCTATTCGTCGTATTTCCCTGTGTATCCACTCTTTTGTCTTTCATTAACGTAACAAACTCTCCATGCCTCCTTAGATCACCTCATCACGGCATCTACGAGAACACGTGTTTCTCCTCGTACGCAAAGCCTAAAGGCTATTCTTAAAGTGTTGTGGCTTGTTTGATGTGAATTCGGCCTTGACGTTTCCTAAGATTGCCCAACCAAGTGCTAATCATCCCTTTAAGTCGAGAAGCGAAAGCTACTTCACAGCCACCCTGTTTCGGGATTAGACAGACGAATGGACTAATACATTGAAATTCGATGACTCGATTTCAAGTATCATTCTATTTGGAAAATAAAATATTAAAATTCATTAACTTTAAACGTTTTTCATACATCCATATTTAAATTCATTCATTTTATTTATTGTAAATATTACTAGGATTGTACTCGACCTACGACGAGTTGGACAGGCAAGTTGTTAGATATGGTAATAAAAGAAAAAGAAGGATACTTAGCTGAATCAGAATCAGATAATAACTACAAGAAAAGTATACTTTTTTCTGGAATAATTTTCACCAAAATTTCCATAATACAAATATAGCTAAATCTTACCGAGAAAAAAATAATATAAAAACTGTAAAAACTCTTCATCTTATAAGAAAAAACAAGTGACAGTAAAAATATTAACTATTCCTCTTATGCTGTAAGTTGGTACTGTAAGCTGAGGTGACATTGCCTCTAATTATGTGAATATACCTTAAAATATACTAAATACAGAGTTTATACTGGTTGCACCTGGAAGTAAATGAAAATCCCGTACATGTGTATATTTCTTGGAAGCCATTAAACCCGGCCACATCATTGCGAAATTATCAAGCTTCCCAAAGCGGCATATTAGTCGTTCCTTCTTCATCCTCACCGCCGCCGAAAAGGTATAAAAGCGGTGCGCTTATAACTCCAGCCAGGATACACTGTTCAGAAAGCTCCGACAGTCCTCGCCTTACTAGGTGTCTGGGAGGGATTCCTGGCGAACCTAGGAAACGATATCGCCGCCGCAGTCGAGTGTTCTCCTGCCAGGCCGTACCAAGTTGAGCTTATGTGCTCGAGTCTCGTCGAGTGTTTATCTCCGAGAAGTCTCTTCGCCATCGCTCTTGCTGTCGAGTTTTTTCCGGCAAGAGCCTCAGTCGAATCTGTGAAGTGAGATCAAGAATTCCACCGTAATATTGTTTTGTGTCTACACCAGAGACCTTAGTGCTTGTGCTAATTTTCTTCTATAATCTGTATGTATTTTGATATTTGATTCTACTGTTTATATTTCTGTATTTATTTTTACTACGTATGTACATTTGTGTTCTACTAATAGTGAATAAATTGTTGTAAAAAAAGCTTTCTACGTTATTTCCACATGCACACATAACTTGAAGCAA
>JADDOH010000792.1:0-111330 GCA_016648135.1 Agrypnia vestita | reverse complement strand
GGCCAAGTGAAGCCTGACATCATGTAGCCACCGTGGCTACCCGAGTTGATGACGCAATTTTATTAAAAGTGCAACCGGTCGTCGTGGGTGGCCCGAGTGGGCAGATAAAAACATTTGCGCTATGTGATGAAGGCGAGGAGCCTTTTTTTTTTTTTTTATGGATTGTTTTTTGGATATAATTTAGCATCGATTAATGTCACTGAGGAGTGACATTGATCGATGCTAAATTAGCTAGTGCCGTCGGTGCGCGCGGTCCAGTGTATAAATTAAACCTTCGCGGTATTGGAGGTATGTGCAATACGGACACGAAATCTGAAAAAGTGAATCTGACAATCGAAAGTAGTGATGGTAGAAAATATCAGGTGCAAGCAAATACGGTGCGTGATTTAGCCCTTCCCTCGCAATTCATGGTACCGATTGCAGAGGGGCTGGTGGGCCGCGGCCGCTTAGAAATAGTCCAACCGCGAATATTGGTTGGCATGGATAATACCAGCCTTATTACGTCACGTGAAGTGCGCGTAATAAAAGCTAACAGCGACGTGTTAGAGTCGCGAACTGCACTAGGCTGGGTGCGTCACGGAGTGTGTTCCATGATACGGACCGATGAGTCATCCGTGCTCGCAGTGAATGAGACGCCCGCTCCCACGGATGGAGCGATCGAGCAACTGATAAGGGCGCATTTTGCCGTGGATTCGATAGGCATTACCACAACAATGCGAGTCAAAACAGATGACTTGCGAGCCATGCAGATAATGGAAGCCACTACAAGGCAGCGCTCTGATGGTTTTTGGGAAACCGGTTTGTTATGGCGGCGGCAGGAGGTATACCTACCGGACAGTGAAGAAACCGCAAAACGGCGCTGGGCTGGAATACAGCGAAAAATGGACAAAGATCCGGCCTTCGCGACCGCATATCGCGAAAAAATGCGGTACTATATTCAACAAGGATTCGCCGAGATCTTGTCACCCGCGGAAAGGGAACAAATAGGCAGCCGAAGATGGTATCTGCCACATTTTGCGGTCTTTAATCCGCGAAAACCCAAGAAAATAAGAATTGTTTTCGACGCCGCTAGTAAATGCAAAGGCGTAGCATTGAATAATGCTTTATTATCGGGACCTGACCTCTTGTCTTCGTTGCTAGGCAACATATTCAGATTTCGGGAGGGCCGTATAGCGCTTGCGGCCGATATCCGAGATATGTTTTTAAGAATTAAAATTGTGAAACCAGATCAAGAATCACAATTATTTATATGGAATGAGCCGGGAGAAGAACCGCAGACCTACAAGATGACGTCGATGGTTTTCGGCGCTACTTGCTCACCTTCAAGCGCGCAATATGTAAGCGATAAGATCGCCGATTCGGCGGCTGCGCAGTTTCCGGAAGCGGCGGCAGTCATAAAAAATAAATTTTATATGGACGACATGCTGAGTGCCGTGGACACCAAAGAAGAAGCCGTGATGATGGCACGACAGGTGTCCGAGATACTTCGCAGAGGGAAGATGGAATTAGACCAACTGGGCCTCTAATGACGCCGATGTACTGGAACATATAGCTCCACATTTACGAGCAGTTGAGCCAGTACAAATTATTGGGGCGGATATGATAACAGAGCGAGTCCTGGGAGTATCATGGGACCCGGCGGCGGACAAATTCTTGTTTAAATTTATGGATCTGCCGGAATTAAAAGTAGAGGATAGACCGACAAAGCGCCAAGTGTTGAGTGCGGTCATGAGGATTTTTGATCCCGTGGGTTTTTTGGCTTGTGTGATGATAAGATCGAAGATTCTTTTACAAGCCGTCTGGCGTTCTAAAGTGGATTGGGATCAGCCTATTCAAGTGGAACATGCCAATAAATGGCGCATGTGGCAAATTTTATTGCGCAAAAGTGACTGCGCAATTCCGAGACAGTGCATTTCGAGTCGTCATCGCCAAGTGACATTACATATTTTCTGCGACGCGTCAGAATTAGCATGCTGTGCGGTAGCATATTTTGTGGAAAAAATAGACGGTTTGAAAAAAGTGAATTTTATCGCGGCAAAAACGAAAGTAGCCCCTTTAAAACCGCTATCAGTGCCGCGATTAGAACTGCAAGCTGCTTTAATTGCAGCGCGCTTGGCGGCCACCATTAAAAAAGAATTTACGTGCCGCATAGAAAATGTAATTTTTTGGACGGACTCGACAACAGTGCTATGTTGGCTGCGAACTGATCCGCGCACGTACTCAGCTTTCGTCGCCAATCGCCTCGGCGAAATTGATGAACTTACAAGTGCGGCGAACTGGAAGTGGGTGCCGACCAAATATAATTCAGCCGACATCGGTACGCGAGATGGGGAGCCCCCCGATTTATCACCTTCAGGGCCATGGTTTAGTGGACCAGCCTTCCTGAAAAAAGATGAATCCGAGTGGCCTCGTGAAAAAACGCCGCCGCAGCCCGACAAAGAAATTTTGGAAATGCGACCCACCACTATCGCACACATACAGCGCGCCCGCTTAGGAGACGGCGCACTACCAGACGTGCACCGGTTTTCCTCATGGACGAGGTTGATACGCGCCACAGCATGGGTGCGGAGGTTCGCCTGGAATGCGCGACACCGCACGCAGAGATTGCATCACAGCGACCTGCTAGCCGACGAACGAGATGGAGCTGAACGCGCATGGATACGGCGCGCACAGGAAGATGCGTTCGGTCACGAGATTCAAGCGTTGCAGCGGGGGGAGCCTCCCCCACGTACCGGTCGTCTATACACCGTGACCCCACACATAGACACGCACGGAATAATACGCATGGGCACCCGATTGATCGCGACTTCAGTGCCGGACATACCGGCGGGATTAAGGGAGCCGATCATATTAGATGGCAGCCATCCATATACGAGATTAATGATAAGACATTATCATGAGCGCAGAAACCACCCTGGGCCCGAAGTAACAGTGAGCGATGTGCGAGAAAATTATTTTATATTCCGCCTGCGACCAGCAGTACGCCGCGTGCACTTTGAATGCCAAGTGTGTCGGATCAGACGAAGCAAACCGCAATCTCCGCTTATGGGCCAATTACCCAATGCGCGCCTGGCGCATCACCTACCTCCATTCACACATTGTGGACTCGACTACTTTGGGCCCATACAGGTCACGATCGGCCGTCGCCGAGAAAAAATGTATGGAGCACTCTTCACATGTCTCACGACACGAGCTGTGCACTTGGAACTGGCGAGCTCGTTGAGTGCGGATTCAGCGGTCATGGCTCTGAGAAGAATGGCCGCGCGCCGCGGTCATCCGAGATATATGTACTCCGATAATGGTACAAACTTCAAAGGAGCCGCAAAGGAAATAACCGCGGCGCTGATGGAAATAAAACAAGCAGCGCAAATGAAAGACCACTTGGCGGCCCAGAACATAGATTGGGCGTTCAATCCTCCATTAGCACCGCACATGGGCGGGGCGTGGGAAAGCCTCGTGCGCTCGGTCAAGCGGGCACTCGAAATGACGCTGAAAGACCGGGCGCCGCGAGTTGAAACATTAGTCACAGCCCTCGCGGAAGCCGAATTCACCGTGAACAGCAGACCGCTGACTCATGTGTCAGTTGACCCGGATGACGGCGAGCCACTCACACCGAATCACATTCTAATGAACACGGCTGGACGACATATGCATCTGGCCGCGTATGGACCGCTGGAGGAACAGATCTGCCTGAAGAAACAGTGGCAGTTCTCTCAACAGTTAGCAGATATGTTCTGGAGACGCTGGATGCGGGAATATTTACCGACGCTCGCTCAGAGGCGTAAATGGCAAGAACCCGCACCGCCCGTATGCGCAGGAAGGATGGCTATCATCGCCGACGCGGCCTTGCCACGTAATAGCTGGCCGCGAGGGATCATAACACAAGCCATTCCAGCGGCAGACGGCCAGATACGCATCGTCCGCATAAAAACCTCAACCGGAGAATACACGCGGCCTGTGACTAAGATCGTCGTGCTGCCCACCGAGCCGATTCAGGAAGCGGCCGCCCATGCAGCAGATCAAGACCAGCAGCCTTCATAGATGACACTGGAATCGTCGAGGATCCTGTGCGTCCTTCTGGTATGGCCAAAGCCATACGGGGGGAGTGGTTCGCACAGGATCAAAAATCGAAGATTAAAAATATTTTTTTTTGCTTAATTTTGAAATATGATATAATATTAAGTATTTAAAAATAAATGTCTTGAATCGTGAATAGGGTCCAGGCCGTAAAGGCAAAATAGCTTAAGAATATTTTAAATATGTGTTTAACTATTATTTTTGCTAATTATGTATATAACTGTCAAGGAGGGTCCCGTTAATGAGTCATCCATTAGAGCGACGACCGCGGCCGGGGGAGAGAGATTAAAATCTCACGATGAGTCACTCGGGCCGCGGGCGCGCTTAATTAAATATTTTAAATTTTGTTTTTGAGATAAAATCGCAAAGTAAAAATCAGGTAGTCGCCTACGGAGCGGTCAGCTACAGTGTATTTGCCCGCATCTCTGTACCAATAGAAATACGGGCAGGTAATAACCGACACCCACACAGCTCGTGATTTGAGATAGCGCGCCGTACATTTTTTCGTACGGCGCTAAATTTAGATTCACTATCGCTAGAGAGCTCAATAATCAAAGTGTGAGGTGTCATTTTCTTCAGAAAAACAAGGGCTACCTGATGCGATATTAATAATTTAGATATTTTCATAAATAAAAAAGTTTCATTTTTTGTCACATGCACGCGATTTGCAAGCGCTGACATGCCCGGACAGTAATCTGCGTATTACACCCACATGCGGGCATGTCAGACGCACATTTTGACATATGACTCATTAGCGGGAGATATGAGAGAGTGGATTTATCTTAAAAAATATCCGCGCGCCGCGAGATATGCGCCGCCGATGCACGGTATCGCCGGCGCCCAGCGGTCGTTCCGCTAGGCCGAGTGCACAGCTTCCGTGGTCCACCACGTTACGCCGATGCCTACAATAAAGATGTAAATCCCCTCTCTCAGTAATCCCTTTTTGGCAGTTATTTTCCCGTTATTTTGGCTGGACCCAAATAAAAAGGCTGCGAAAACCTAGCGAAATCACAGTGCTCTCAGTGCCTTAGTGCCAGTAAATATTTGTTGCCGTGTATGTGCGACAAATAGTTTTTTATAACGTCACTCTGCCCGTTTTTCGCTAGGTTTCCTTCTGAAACAAAAACTCTGCTTTTATTTTCTTGTGTGTAAATTGTTGTGAATTAAAACCCCTGAAGAAACACCGTCGATCGTAGCGTTGCTCTCCGGTGTTTCAAAGTATCATCATCATCAACAAGATTTAGAAGCGAGTTGTGACTCATCGTCAGTGACGTCACGACGCCCGGAGCACAGCAGACAGGCGAGTAATCGGTGATCCACCCTATTCTAAAATAATTATTTGTTACGGGCGTGTCTGTCCGTAACATTTACTGAAAATCTGTCTGAAGAACTTTGCTTCTGCCTTCTCTTCAGGATATAAACACTATGAACGGCGAGCAAAAAAGAGCGATCACGACTAATTTGCACTAACGGGTGATAGTTATAAAACGGCTTACTGAACATTGACCGATTTGAAAAAGATGTTATCCTTCGATTATTTTTAACGTAGTTTATTTATTTACATAGTGAGTACAAAGTATATTTTCTTTTTTTACATGTAGATAGAAAGCAAATGCTTATTCTATTTTTACACAAATAAGTATGTACAAATTAGTATCAACAGTTCATTTTATAATTGTTTCATTGTCTAGTATAGTGGGGGCCGAGTTATGATAATAATGACATCGATAAGTAACGGAATCTTACACCTGCCTTCGAATCAATTGACACCATCATAAAGTTTTCATAAAGTTTAAAGTCTGACCAGTTTTTGTGACTTCAGGTATTTGAACGTATATCCCACAAGGCGAATTGATTTTAGAGATATTCACGTCAATAATATTTTGGGATACTTTGTCAAGGTGTTACAATACTTTCAGGTACGTATCATAAAATACATTCATTTTTTTAAAGTAACTATTGCACAGACAAAATTCTTTTTATTATCATTGTCTACGGCATACGTTGATTAATATTTTCCATCAACAAATTATTTTGAAAATTTCAAAATGGCAGAGTTATGTTCTTTCAAAGTGCTTCTCCATGACGCGCGCAGCTGTCGAATACAGCTATACTGCTAGGGTTTGAGTGAAATTAAAAAGTCAATTATTTTCTTGTTTAATGGTGTAATGTCTCTGATGTAGCGTATTGACATTATTTTGTGCAAATAATATTAGTTACAAATCATTTCAATTTTTTTTACTAAAAAATTATATATTATAGACTCGACAAGGTGCTACTAAAAAAAAAGTTAAAAATTCATAATACGCAAACGGCGCATTTTATTTTTAAAAAAAAGTCGTATGCTACATCGGAGATTATAGATATTATTAGTAAGATAAGTCTGAAAATGCGGTTTCGTGAAAAACGCAAAAAATAACGATATCCTCCTATTACGTTAGCTTCACATTGATACAACTCTGCCAAGTTTTGTAATTTTTGAATGAGCGATGACTCAAATTATTCTTACAACTTCAAGCAAATACAGCAAAACGAATTTTTGAAAATGTCAAGGTGGTGTAACCCCTTAACCAAAATTTAAAATGCCACCTATGCTATGTTCAATGTACCTCTAAATCTAATATTTTAAGGCTCTATGGAGTTAGAGTATGCGCAAGTATATCGTTCGTATTCGTATTTTTTGGTACTCATCTTGGATTACATGATAGATGAGAAATATTCATATTGTCCTTTGGAAGTGCATTGTCTAATGACCGGGTATGTTTCCTTCATATGTAATAAATGCCATGCGGCAGAAATAGGTCCATTTCACATAGTTTCGTTTTTTCATTTATTTATTAAGTTAGTTAATATTTCATATATATATAGTCAAAAAAAAAATTGTTACTACATTCTAAATTTGATTATATTAATACATATTTACATTTATATTCTATTTTAATCTAAATACAATAATACTCTTACAATCTATCATTTATATATCTATATAATCTATGATAAACATATAATACTTTTTTTACAATAATTGTTGCATTTATTTTTGAATTCATTCAGCTTATTTATATTCTTATTATTTTCCGGCATTTCTTCGTACGATTTTACATCTCTGTACGTTAAACAATTTTGTGTATAAACTTTTTTTCTTATATGGCAGTCTTATTCTATTCCTATTTCTCGTTTTATATTTACAACAATTTTGTTCAAAAAAATATTTTGGCATTTTGTTATTAAGAATTTTGTGTACAAATATGAAAACATTTTAAACAAGTATTTTTTTTATTTCCATCCAATTGAGTGCTCTACTCATTTCTTCAATTCTGACTTATTTACTTTTTTATGATAATTCTTATTGCCCTGTTTTGCATCTCTTGTAAATTCTTACTGTTTCCTTTATCAGCTAAATACAAAACTGTAGCACAATGGTTTACGTGAGGAGTAATAATTATAGTCCTGTATATTAATTAACCCCGCACTATGTCTACTCTTATGGGCAGTGCCCATTGATATTTTTTTTGTTCTTCAAGCTAGAAACGATTGTTGAAAATGTCAAGATGGTGCACTTTGTTTTCATGTCCCAATTCTGGATTACATCATGCACCTAAATACAAATATTTGTGTAGAGATTATGTAATTGCAGTTCCACACGGTTCACGATGTTATCTAATCAGGTTGCTCCAACGAGCGCATTGTTTATGTCGGTTTCGAAAGTTTTTTGCCTGTCTTGTGTCAATTTATTTGGGAAGTGACGGTGGAGAGACTCCTCTGGACGTGACTTGTGGCTATTGCGTAATGGCAGCACAGCCTAATTGTTGATTCACGTCGAGGTATAAACATGTATTCGTTTACTTCCTTCGAGCCATCTTGGTATTACTGTTTGGTGACAAACCGGATGATTGGGAAGGCAATCTTAATAAATATTGTTTGATCTTTTTGTACGTAGTTGTCTCTTTCTTCGCATAGTTTCGCAGTGGCGTACCTACCGCCCGAGTAAATGTACGGGAGCGTAGGGTCGCTGAACAATTTCAACAATCGCACCATTAATAGCATATTTATTTAAAATAAATACTGATGAATGAGCCCAGACGGCGGAACATATGCTCAGGGAATGCATGGTTATGTCTGAGGATTTGATAGAGAGTTTGAATGAGAATGGGGTGTTTTTGTACCAGGGTGTCGTCCTTCAAATGACGTCCTGGTAAGGAATGAAAGGCACTTCGGACGTTTCCGATCTTTTATCGGGGAGTGGTTGTCCCACTGGGAGATCCTGAGGAGATCATAGTTATTTTTTTTCGTATTTTTCATTTAGTTTCATATTGTTTACGGGCAGAAGGGAATTATTTTCCCTCCGTTGAGTGCTGCTCCTGCACTGAGAATATGTTTTTGTGCCGGTTCTGACTTCGTTGCCCTAAGTCATCCTTTGTTTTTATTTTTGTTTGTTATTATCCCCTTGAGGGGCGGTTTACATTGTCTGACTTCAATCCATCCACTGCCGCCACCGTGGGACTTTTCTTTAATTATCTTATTATTGTTGCTTTCATTTATGTTTTAACATTGAATTTAATTCTGTTTTGTTTGGTTTTGTTTTACTTACGATTTCCTTTGTGTTTTATTTGTAAGTTATACGACTCTTGTTTTGTTTCATTTCATGTACATTTTTTAAAAATAAATAACTGTTTCACGGTAGGGACAGTGAATGGTTTGTTTCTGCGGCCGTGCGGTCCCGCGGTGGTTTATACGATCGCTGCGGGCGGCACGGTCTTGCAAAGTAGTATTAAAAAAATGTCAACCTGGAGACGATTGAGTAGGACCGATAAGGAAGCTTTTGCTCTTAGAACAGTCCTGGGTAAGCGGTGAGTACCATTCACTGATGAATGAGCAAGTAAAGGTTTATCTAAAATTTTGTTATAAGTTTGAGTCCAACAGTTTCTTCAATAGTCATACTAATTTCATCTAATTCATGGTTTCAGCGAATAGCTACACCTATATAATGGCATAAATAAATTAAATCATTAATTAATATTATTTTATTTTACTTTTTTACAAACAGACCGTGATTAAACAGATTCTTATTGACCCTGCTAGATGGACGCACAGAAACGGCGTTCCGGCATCCTATTTTATTATTATTTTATTTTATTTATTTATTTGATGGAAAATTAACAGCATATCTGTATATTAACAAATATAAAACAATGGATATTAAATTATGCCAATTTCAATTTTTTCACTGAATATAGTAATTTATTAAAACAAGTGTGACGTAGTAAAATAATTTTTTTAAATTATTTTAACAGCGAGTGGGGAGGGTGTAGGGGAATGTGGGATGGGAGTAGAAGGGAAGATTAATTGATTTTTTTACTATTTACAGTATTTTTAATGATTCAAAAGAAATTAGACGAAACCATTAGGTAAATTTACAATTTTATAATTTCTATAATTCGACACAATGAGAAAATTTAGTATGCTTATGAATCACACGAAATGTGTATGGATTTGAAATTGGCGCTACCATGTATTAAGAGTGGACTCGTCTATGTTTTCATTAAAAAATAAAGATAAATAATGTTTGTAAATGAAAAAAATTCTATGCGCTCCGTGATATTGGAAAATTATAAAAAAATAATTTAAATGATATTTCATTATAACTTCCTCCAATAAAAAGCTCGACAGGAAGTGACACCTTTTTTAAAATTAAACTTTGTTATAAACACACGTTGTGTTATTTTACCGCCACTATAGTTTCGAGAGGAGCAGTCCCTCTCATCATCAGGCGTAATTAATAACTTATTATTATTAAGTGGCGAAATAATCCAACGTGTGTGTATTAGAAAGATTAATTTAGTGTAAACTAAAATAACTAGTGACGTTAAAAATGTTCCGAGCTTTTCACGGCCGTTCAGAATCTTCTGTGTGCAGTTTTCTGGGATATTCTGCCGTGTATATGTGATCTCTCTGGCCGACGTTTCGGATTCCATTGCAGGGTCCTTTACATCAGCCCTAATAAGGACTCTGCAATGGGATCCGAAACGTTGGCCAGAGAGGTCACATGTACACGGCAGGATATCCCAGAAAACTACACACATAAGAAACTAGTGACGCATTTTCATCTTTCTTACCGAGTACCGAGCGGTTCCGAATCATACGCGAGGACTGGACGTGTTTTGTAAATCTGAATTAAAGTTTTCCGGGTCGACAAGTGGGTCTTCCAATACCAAAATAGCATTAGTTGGCAGCCGACATTTTTTTAACATGAATTAACATTCAAAGGCGCATGCCTAAATAATAGTAAAACTTTTAAAATTGAGAATACGGGAGAGGCCCCGGACCTGACAATTTGTTGTTACGCCTTTGGGTTTTAGTGTACTTTTCATATTCCGGCGATTTGATGACTCAGTTTTCATCAAGAGTTTATTTCATTGATGGAATTCCAAGGGTATTGCTTACTACACCATCTAAGCACATTTCTCCTTAGGTAATCATTAAATCATTATAGACATGCAGTAGGCTCTCCATTATCCGGGGCGGTAGGGTAAAAAATACACGGATAAAAAAACCGGATGATTTCCGCAAAAAAAAAAAGTTTTTATTATACTCCCTTTCTCATTGAACAGGTTTCGCGCCTTCTCCACGTGTCGGGCTTCTTACTCATTTGTATGGATTCCAATTTGAAAAAAAACGATAAAATTTCGAAAAATCCTAAATTATACTCTCATTATTAATTTTTTTAAACGAAAATTTGTAAGATAATTTTTATCTACGACGTGAGTCTGCCTGCAAAGTTTCAGCTCGATTGGATCACGGGAAAGGGTTAAAAATCGATCCTAAAAATTTTCGACGGCAAGCCGGCAAGCAAGCAGACGCCACGAGTTAAAAGAAAGGAAGTAAAAAGGAAAATAATTACGAACTTTGAATTCAAAATCTTGGAAGTGAATGTTTCACGTTCGATTGTATGTACACATTATTAAATAAATAAATTGAATGTATTGCCAGGAAATTCACCAACAAAAAAATGTTGTGTCATAGGAAATTTCCCACTTTATATCGCGTCGAGACCTGTTTGGACGCAAGAATCTAGAATGTTCTTATCCAATTGAAGAAGTATTATTAAACAAGTTTACGATAATCTAATAACCATGCTAATAAGCGATGCAGACACGTCAGTAAAATAAAAGCAGCATAGCCAATTCATATGTGATGAGATATTTTACTGTATTCGTAATATATTCGTATTCTGTATATTCGTATACTGTATTCGTAATATATTCGTATTCTGTATATTCGTATACTGTATTCGTAATATAATACAGGGTCTCATAGCTAGTAGCAAAAACTTTACAGATAGATTCCTGCCTGGGTAATGGGTCGAAAATATCCAATCAATAGGTAGTTATGAAGATGTGCAATATTAAAGTTTGCATTTTTTTCAATATTTCTAACTATTTTATTGCAAAAAGTTGAACTATCATTACAGTAACTTATATCGATTATGAAAAATTCATTGGCTTCAATAAAATAATAAAAAAACTCTATTTACAATTTTTGCAAGGTTTTTATCATTTTTTTTGACTTGTATTAAACGAATGATTTTTTTTATAGGTAATCGATTTAAGTTACTGTAATGAAATCATAACTTTCTACAAAAAATAAATGAGAAATATTGGAAAAACATAAGTGAGAAATATTGAAAAAAAATGCAAACTTTGATATAGCATATCTACATAAATATTGATATTAGATCATGGTTGCTAGGACATTTTCGACTTATACTTAATCAAGGCAGGAAGGCTATCAAATACCCTGTATAATCATTAGTTTTTTCCCGGAGAGCAATGAAATATTTCAAGGCTTTGTGGTTTTTCCTTTGGGCGTCTTTGTGCCTGAGCCACAGTACACTGGTTTATATAGAAAGATACAAAACCAATTAAGTATACAAGCTCCAATATACGATGTTATATAAGCTTCAGTGTACGATCTCTACAATAGAAAAATACGTAACAGAGCTGCTCCACAACACTTGAAAATCCTACAACTCAAATAAAATGCAAAAAATAATACTTTCTATTTCTGCAAGGTTTTAATCCCTTTATTTGATCTGTATTTAAGCAAATTAATTTTCCATAATCCATATAAGTTACTGTAACGATAGTTCAACGTTTTGCAAGAATCAAGTCAGAAATATTTTAAAAAATGCATACTTTGATATTGCATATTTCGATAACTATTGGTCATGGTTGCTTGAACATTTTCGACTCATAATCAAGGCAGGATAAATGTTGTTTACACCAATTATTGTTAGTTAATTTATTGAAACAATTAAGCACACAATCAATATTGATATTTAGTGCCCACCGTCTAGATTCCGTATTTTTCCATTATTCGCGTCGTATCAAATCGTGTTATTACTGTGAATCACCCCCAAGATAATTAATGAGAAAACAGTTTATGACCCGTCAAAAATGACGTGGGTTTATTATTCATGTCACAATATATTTCGGGCGCCAGCTAAGGCTGTGAGAACAGCGCTATCTACTATAGTATATATCTAGAGTAGCGTAGCCTTTTGATAATGGGCATTATTAAATAGAGAATTATGTGTTTTTGCTTTTTATACCTCATTATTATATTAAACCTCATTATAGAGAATTTATTAATACCATCGATATATAAAAAAATCTTAGTTTAAGTATTTTATTAAAGAAGCATAAGGTCAATGTTTTCAATTTATTTAATAACCATTTTGAAATCAAAATAATTTTGAAAACGGAATGAGATCAACTATTAAAAACGCTTTTGCGAAGTTGCGGACATGCATTCGAAATAAGGATTGTATCGTACCATAAAGAGGTTTTCTAGGATTAGTGGGAAAACTTTGTAATCAATTGTAGTTAAAAATGATGAATATTGAAAATTAGGTAGGTACATCACTGAATTTTGCAATTCAACAAATGCCGTCAAATCAATCCAGCTTGCAATTTATTAAACATCCATTAATATATCTCTACGTAACTATAATACACTAAATTCATTAATTAAATGCAGTTTGGTTGAAAGGATAGCAGCTGTGATTCGCAGACAAAATGTTTTTCGAATTTAGTTAAAAATAACATTAACGTTGAGTTTAGGAGACGAAAAACATGTGTTTAACTGTTCGAAGAATATTTTTTCTTCTTCTGTATGAAGGCTTGAACTTTGTGGTGACATTATTATTAAAATAAAACACAAATCACTTTGTTTTCACCACTATATTAGATTAAAAAATCTACATGTTTCGAGAACAATGTTCTCTTCATCAGGATTATTGTGTACTAATCTTAAAAGTTGAAACAAGCAAATATGTTACGGTGAAGGAGCGGTTGAGGGGGTTGGTGAGGGGAGGGGGGGGGTTCGAGGTGTTGATTATTATGGGTCATTTGGAATGTTAAGTGGAAAAATATTCAAAATAGGATTATGCAAAAATTTCGTCTGTGTATTTATTATATTAGACTTAATATTAACATTTTTCCTAATTTCGAGTATTTCTAAATTATTTATTTGAGGTATCTTATAGTTGAAATGTAAAAATTTTAAGCCTGTGTTAATATCAAATGTATGGTCAAATTCTATTAGATGTTTTGCGAAATCAGAATCAATATTGCTAGTTAATGCTTTGACTGTGTTTACTTTGTGTTTACTTAAATTAAATTATTTTTTTAAATTGGGCGTATATTTTACCCACTGAAAAATGTTTACCTTGGCTGGAATAGAATATAGTTTTTTTTGGTATAAGCACTAGGTAAATAGCACTTTCTCGGCTTATCACATCGACACATACCTAGATTCCACGTGAAATCAGTTCAGAATTAACCCACAAATGCCACAGTACGAGATAATGATGTATTTCATATTTTAAGTTTTTTATTGTCATTTTATTGGGGAATCAATCGTTAACTCATAAAAATAAAAAAAATTCCTAGCTAGGTCACCAGCAGGTCATCAGACGAAGAAATTAAAGAGGAAAATCTACTATAAAATCAATTAGGGATTGTCTGTCAGGGTTAGAGACAAATCTTGTTATCAAAGATTGACCTACTTACTGACCGACAATCGCTCTGAAATTTGGCAGATAGACGTATTTCGGATGACAATATAATAATCATATTAGTTTTACAAAATCAATTTAATTATTCATACAAATATTTAAAATGCTGATATGTTATTTTATTGTACAGGTCTTTCCATTTAAGAAAGACAAAAAAATTGTGTAAGCCGTGCGTACGACGCACATTATTTCATTGTGTTGGTGTTTACAGGTATGACCAACACAATGAACTTTGTGCCTCGTACTCACGGCTTACAAATAATACTAATTCGATTGTCTTTCTTAAATGAAAAGATGTTTACATGCCGTTGACATCTGTTGGTGTTTATTTAATTATTATAAAAGTGACGTTAAAAATATAAGTATTTGATGAATAAGCATTATATAAAATAAGTACTAATATTATTTTAAAATTTGTTAGAAATCGGTTTGTTTCAAACACTTCTACTATTTTCTTCATTGACATTTTACAGATATCTTGATGTTTCTCCCGACCTGTCTGTTTTTGAGTGTTGAGATTGATTATACCCCATATCAATCGATATTATAATAATGTTGCTATTTTAAAAATAAGGCGGTGGATTGTCATTCTTTTGTATAATAGATAATTACATTCGTCTACTTCTGCGTATTGTGACAGCTCAATGCGCAATATAAAAGACAATTGATGATATTTTGCTAATGTCATGCGAGAGGAGTGGGTGACAGATTACATATTAATTCGGACTGGTTCGGTGCTGCGGCATTCCATAGACAGAGAAAACTTTCCTTCGTTCGCTTGCCTCGTCCTATCTCTCTCGCTTATCGCATCTGTTTGTTCGTTTTTGTGGTGATTAGAGATAAACATGTAAATTATTAATGTATTATAATAAAGATAGATATCAAAATATATCGTGTATTGTTCGTTCCAGGCGGGTGACCTGTCAACTTGTGGAGCAGTCCGAGCCGACGCTGTCCACGAGGAGCCGCCATATTTGCGACTGCAGCTGTTTTATTTTTGTGTAATTTGAACTTCGATATTCGTGATACAAGATGGCCGCCCCGAAAGCAGCCAATCAAAAGTTAGTATTGATCATTCCATTTTATTTATCATGTGTTTACGCCTTTTTATAAACAAAATACCGAGAGATATGTTTAATGCATAATCGTAGATATCTTATGTGCATAATATTATGCTTCTCGGAATATGTTATATCTATCAAAAAATTTCGATAACGTGAAATACACCCATGTTTACAAGTCTATAAGTATGATAAACGATAACGAAGGTGAAACGTTTGATATTTTACTTTAAATTATTATCGTTTAGACGTTGACAAGACTAAGGGCTGGTTGCATCTAATTGGTTTACTTATACCTAACAATCTTTGGTTTAAAGCATAGATTTTTGCGTTTTCCACCAATCAAGCAGCCCGTTTTCGTACTTTTTTACCTTTCATATCAACTTTTTGTTGTAACAAAAAATTACTGTTTGTTTAAAACAATAAAATATAAAGCAAAAACTTTAAAATGTTCGATAAAAAGTTTTACATGTAGCGCGCAATGATAGCTAGCAATAGCCAGTATAAAAAACAGCGAAAAAGTGGCGAGATGCGTAAATTATATTAAAATACACATTTAGATTATTTAACGTGTTAAAATAGTACATAATTAAAGCCCGGTCGCTGAAAAGAGAGAATTTCGTACATTGACCCTACGCTAAGTATCCTTGTCTCTCGCGCAAAATTATGTTGCTGTCACGCTCGCTCGCTGTGCCTGTGCGAGTGTGACAGCAACATAATTTTGCGCGAGAGACAAGGATACGTAGTGTAGGGTCAATGTACGAAATTCTCTAAAAAAAAAAAAAAAATAATTTAATTAAATTAATTAAAATTTAAAAAAATTTCAGCGACCGGGCTTTACCAACATTATTTTTTTAGTGACTCGAGTACTAAATAATGTTTATAATATTCATTCACATTAATATTATCTATATGCCTTTTTTATTTTTTATTTACGCTTCAACAGTCGAAGAGGCCCAATTACAGAAGCGAAACACCTCACATAATATCCATGCTTGAGTAAATAGCATAGTCGAATAATTGTGACCTCAACGGGAATCGGACCCGGAAGCCTCGTTGTGAGAAGCCAGTGACTACGAGGGCAGCCAATGTGTGGCCGCCATGTATGTATAGTAGGCCAACGAACTAAAGGCGAGCTAGGACTGAATTGCGGGGAGAGGGGGTCTTCCCCCCCCCCCCGCGTAGCCCTTCATGCTAGCCATCCACGCGAATTCTAGCGGGCGTAGTGGTTCATGGTTCATACCACTATCTGTACTTATAATTTATAGGTACATCTCGCTACTTCGCACGATTTCGCTGACAGTATCACCATCATCAATTTATTAATTTATTTAAAACTCTTTCATAAAAAAAAACATTTCGAAATTTTGTGTGTGGTCATTATGTTATTAGATCTAATGTCCCGTGGATCTTTTTTCGCGTGGGCCTTGTTTGTCGTGGACCTTTTGTTGTGTCATGTTAATTAATTAAGTAGTTCCACAGTACCTTTCACACCATCTAACAGCGATAACATTCATGGGTGATGAAATATTTGTTGACCACGATATATTAAAATGATAATTGTCTGATTATTTAAGTATTTTAAAGATTTATTATAATATCTTTTGTTTCTATTGTTGCTATGATAGATTACTATCTTGTACTTGGGGGATCGTCTTTTTCATGTGATTATGAGATTACAAAATAATATTATCTATTAATTAAAAAAAAAACAAACCTTGTAGAAACACTGATTAATAACACTGATTGATTATTAATAATAATAATAATAAAAGAATTTTACCTTCCATTAAAATTCCTATTTTGTTTCCCTCGACGCCTGGAATCCATTATGAGAGAACAGCCTGCTGTTTCGGCACTTATTCACGCGTTCCTACCCCCCTCTGATTCCCTGTTTGCGACAATTTACTCCCACTGGTATCCCTGTTTCCGGTTGCGTCGCGCAACGGTTTTTTCTTTCATATGACTCATAATGCACCAGGTAGGGATTACCTGGATTCCAGGCGTCGAGGGAAACAAAATAGGAATTTTAATGGAAGGTAAAATTCTTTTATTTTGTGTTCCGTCTCGACGCCTGGAATCCATTATGAGAGATCTGTTTGTTATCACCTGGTGACCTAGTGGTTCGACGTTATATGTGACTGCCTATATTGGCGTAAAGAGAGGCGCTAATGAGCTCTGGGGGCATTGTTGCTTGGGCTTATCTACTATCTCTCTTTGGTAGAATTTTTGGAAGGTGATTTCACTCTGCCAGTTTCCCCTTGACAAGATCTCCTCTATCGGGTAGTTTTCCAGCCAATTCAATGAAGCCACAGCAGAACGAACACTTCCTGGCGTTGCTTCCACTCCAGCCTCTCTTAGTATTGACTTGATCCAACCACCTATCATTGTCCGTGAAGCTGGCTTTACTTCACCTGCCTTCGCCACAAATAGTTCTTTCATGTCCGGCTTTCGTCTCGGCTGTGAGAGTGAGACCAGCTTTCGGATCCAAAACAAGGGGTTGATGTTCCTTTCATCCGATGCGCTCAACCTCCATCCCGATTGTTTGTGTCTTGCCGTGTCAGTCTTCGCTCCAAAGGCTGGCCATAGCGTGATGGAGTCTCCTTTGTCGATCAATCGGTCCGGGGTGACTCTGAGAAGTGTCAGATCTTGGACTCTTCGCCCAGATGCCATGATGAGTAGTATGGCCGTCCTCCTTGACACGTCATACAGGCTGTTCCTTGGCGGGTTTTCACGTAGCCACTCCACCACTACTCGGGGGTTCCAGATCGGGGGTCTCTCAGTGCATCCACCAGAAACCGAGATGGCTTTAAGGACGTGCCTGACGAGGAAGTTCGAGCTAATCTTATCTGCATCAAGAGCTGGGCCACAGAAGGATACGATTGCCGATTTGTGGACCAATATTGTTCGAGGGGCTAGCCCTTCGTGGATGAACAGGTTGGCCAGATATCTTGCCACTGTTGCAGGGGGAGGGTTATGAGGTTGGACAGAATGCGTGGTACACCATCGCTGCCACCTATCCCAGGCCGGCTTGTAGGTGTTCAGCGTTGAGCCTCTCCAGCCAGATCTGAACAGCTGCTGTTCCTCCTGGCTCCAATCCGCTATAGCCTGTTCCCACCCACTGCTATTCTCCAAACTTCCAGTTGGAGGTCCGACACCCTCGGTGGGGGAAACCCTGTCGACGTATCGATCAGGACGCTCTTCAGATCTCTTACGCTTATTGGCCCTCCCTTTGCTCGTTGTTTGAGATCGGCCCTCCAGAATGTCTTCTCCCATCTTGGCACAACTAGGAGAAAGGTGCCTCTTGCCAGGTTCAAGTGCGCCAGTACTCTTGGGACGAGATTCGGCGGCGGAAATACCCAGGCCAGCTCGTAATCCCAATGCTGACTGAATGCGTTGAGATAGGAGGCCGAGCAATCGGTTGAGTCTAGCGACACGTAGTTTGGCACCACATGGGCGGTGGCCGATGCGAAGAGGTCGATCTGAGGACGTCCCCATATTCGGAATATTTCCTCTGTCGCTGGTTCCAGGAGGTGCCATTCCGGGAGTGGTGTCCCCCGAGAGAGTCGGTCCGCAATCCCGTTGTATCTCCCTGGAATGTACTGCGCTGTCAGAGATATTTCCTGCTGGTCGATAAACTCTAGGAGGTCTCGAGTTATCTTCAGAAGGCCCAATGATCTTGTCCCCCCCTCCTTGTTGATGTAAGTCACTACTGTCTTGTTGTCTGTCTGCAGTAGGGTCTTCGTTCCTCTTAGCAGGTAAGCGTGATCCCTGATCACTGCGTAAACAGCGAAGGCTTCTTTCTGGTTGGAATGCCACCGCATCTGCTCTGGGGACCACTGGCCTGATATCGTCTTGTCGTCCACCTGGCCGCCCCAACCTGCGTCCGCTGCGTCTGTAGTCAGGAAGTGGGAGAAGGGGGCTTCGTGTATTGGGCAGGACTCCCCTACGGCCTCCAACCACCACTCTAGGTCTTGCCGAACCGCGGCAGGAAGCTCCACTTGTCTGGATGGCTCGTGCCTCTGCAGCTGGCGGCTGAATCTCTGCAGTCTTCGGCAATGCAAACGACCCCGAGGGGTGGCGAAGTTTGCGAAGTTGAGTCTCCCCAAGAGGCCTAGAACCTGCTTGGGGGAGCAACTGCCGGCCTCGATCGGGCGGCGCAGTACTTGGCGAAGGCCAGAGCACTTGCGGTCCGAGAGGGATTTCTGGTTGGCTTCCCAAGAGGCCTAGAACCTGCTTGGGGGAGCAACTGCCGGCCTCGATCGGGCGGCGCAGTACTTGGCGAAGGCCAGAGCACTTGCGGTCCGAGAGGGATTTCTGGTTGGCTTCGGTGTCCCAAGTTATGCCCAGAAACTCCAGCTTTTGGGTAGGTATAAGGACACACTTGTCGCGGTTGATGCACCAACCCAGATGCTGGAACAGATTGACCGTCTCTACTGCCTGGGTCGCTAGCAGGTCCCTTGACTGATTGGCCAGAAGGAAGTCGTCCAGGTAGACTACGGTCCTTATTCCTCTCTTCCGCAAGAGTCCCGCTAGCCAGTTTGACAGCGTTGCGAACATTCTCGGGGCTGATGACAGGCCAAAGGGCAGGCAGGTCATCTGGAGAAGTTCCCTTGGTAGTATAGTCTCAGGAACTTTCGGTGCGATTCCGCTATTGGTAGGTGAAAGTATGCCTGGGTTAGGTCGATTTTCACCAACCAATCTTTGGGCTGGAGGAAGTCTGGGACCCGAAAGTGGTTGAACAGCTTGAAGGGTTTCGCCTCCACAAAGGCATTCAACGCCTTCAGGTTGAATATCGGCCTTAGGGAGTTGTCCGACTTCGGAGTTAGAAACAGATTTGAGATGAAGCTCGGAGAATGATCTGCTCTTTCCAGCACGCCTGACATCTTCAGGGCCTGAATGTGACTCGACATGTCTCGAGACTCCTTCGTGCTGAAGCTGCTCAACAGCTGCCTGGTGGGGAAGACTAACGGAGGTTTGGCCACAAAGGGGATTCTCGCGCCCTTGAGGATTCTCAGCACTATAGGTGGTGCCCCGAACTCCTTCCACGTGCTTTGGAACCTCCTCAAGCGTCCTCCCCAGAACTGGTTGTTCAGCCTCGCGTCATCTTCTACCTCTGCGGCTACGGTCACCAGCGGGTTTTCGGCCGTGGTCTGCCTTCCGGTTAGGTCTCCTGTTCGGGTTCCCTGAGCCTCGCTCCCTGTGCCTCGGCTCCGGCAGAAAGGGCTTACGGGACTGGAGGTATCCCTGGTTCGGAGCTCGACGAGAAGTTGACGGCTGGGGCTGAGATGTTGACGGTTGGGCCAGGTTTCGGGTTGCGGGCGAGACCATCACCTTCTCCTGGCCCCCCCGTTCTTTAGGATATACGCCGATAGCTCTTCCCTATTGAACAAGTATCCCGAGCTTGGAGGGATTTTGGCCGCACCTTCTCGCACGAAAGGGTCTTTGAAGCCCTCCAATATGGCCTTTCGCCGGTTCAGTATACACTCTGCCCGTCTGCCGCACACAATCTGCAGGATGTCGTCCGAAACCTTATTGTACGGAGCATCGCTGGTGAACATCGACTGAATCCGCTCGAAGAGATCCAATTCACCAGCAATTGCATCCCGTATCTCAGGGTCTCCCTCTGGGCGAGCAAGGCGTTTGAAAGCGCGGCGAGCGATCTTTTCAGCAAGCCAGTTGGGTCGGCGCGTTATCGATCCTTCTCAAGTCGTCGTTCACCGACAATTCCACAGATGTGGGAGTCGCCGCGTAGGTTCTCTGCGTTTCCGCATAGCGAACGCCTGACCACTCGTCGGAATCGAAGTGTTGCAACTTCGAGGTCTGTTCGATCCGCTTCGGGTTCGCTCTCGGTACTGGCGGCTCCTTCACGACCGTGCTGAGCTTGCCGAACTCCAGCGTATTCTTCGCCCTTCTGAGGCTCGGCGGCGGCTGAATAAAGGGCGCATTCGTGTTCCGGCGTTGGCGGCGTTGTTGATGCAGGAGCCGCGCCGCCCGCTAACAAGGCCTCCGTCAGAGCAGTCACCTGTTTTAGCAGGTGGTCTACACGCGGGTCGTATGCTACGCGGCGTCTCTTTCGACTCGGTTCTTCGAAAGAAGATCCGTCATTCGAGGATACCGGCGAACGAGCTTGCTCGTCCGCCATCTTGTTAACAAATCGTTTGACGAAATTCACGGGATTTACACTAAAATATCAACGTCCTGTCGCACTATGTTAAAAATTTGTATAGTCTAATGTTTGTTAACCTAGGGATCAAAAATTAAGGGGGTAGATTGCAATAGAAACACAAAAAAAATCACAACAAAAGTTGGCGTGTCTAAACGCGTGCAAATGGCGCGAAACAGCGACGTCATATGAAAGAAAAACCGTTGCGCGACGCAACCGGAAACAGGGATACCAGCGGGAGTAAATTGTCGCAAACAGGGAATCAGAGGGGGTAGGAACGCGTGAATAAGTGCCGAAACAGCAGGCTGTTCTCTCATAATGGATTCCAGGCGTCGAGACGGAACACAAAATAATATTTATTGAAATTTAATCTATTTTAAATTCACCCCCACCCCCTTTGCCTTCTCCGTAACCTCCTCATTGGGTAATATATATTATTTATCAACTTTACTTGAGACTCAACCTGAAGAAGGGAACATTGTTTCCGAAACATGTAGTTGTAAAAAAATAATAAAAAAGTGGTGTAAACAAAGTTATAATAAATTTATTTATTAATAATGTCACCACAAAGTGAAAGCCTGCCTTTGAAAGATGTATTCTTCAATTAATTAATATTTTAATATTGTATCACATTGAAAATTCTTTGCTAGGTATTATTTTGTAGTAGTATTTGTATTTCTTTGAGTTAGTTTGAGTTGTATTTTTATAATGTATTATTACGCATTAACTATAATCATTGCGAAATGTGAATAAAAAAAGAACAAAAACATGTATTTTTTTATTTTTTTTTTACTTGAATTTAAACTTGGGAATAATGTACCTCAACCTAACTGTTAACCAAACACGGGGTGAAGGAACTTCTAAATGAACATTGTAATCTTGAAACCAAATTTATTAATCAATTAGAAAAGACACAAAAAAATCAAAACAATGAAAAAATATTTGGCTGAACCACGGATCTCCTATCTATCCGGGGCGGGTGCATTAACCAATTACGCTACGGCGGCCTTGTACATTTCTGTCAATATATCGACCTTATACTTATTATTAATTGATTAATACATATTACCCTGTTTTAGTCACGGTAGCAGTCAAGTATCTTTTCGTTGATTTGATTTTACTGTATGTCTTTTCTAATTTATTAATAAATTTGGTTTTAATATTCACAGAACTATGTTTTTAAATTGCAACTTTATAATAAGAAATGTTCAAAATAAGAATGTGTTCTTTAATATAATTGCAGTGTTGGTTCAAAATGTTTAGGAAGAGCGAGTGATAACATCTTTCTACTATAAAAAAATGATGAATTGATAGTTACTGTTGTTAATCAGCACTGACAACTATGGAGAAGATTCGCAGGTGATTGTTAAAATGTTATACCATAGGGATGAAAATTCAATTTAAAAAAAAACATTAATTAAAAAAAAAGAGTAGCTTGTTGGTCTTGTGATTAGGATTCTCTCCTCGTGATCCAGAGGTCACGGGTTCAAACCTCACTCCAGACCAGCAAGTTAGTCCTATTTTCATAGCACAAGCGTTTAGCTTAGTTTGAAAATAGTAAGAATACTAGTCTAGGAGCTGACCGTCGTCAACCCTACGTCATCGAGTACCAGGATGGGACTTGTATAGGGTGGTGCCCTGTAGGATGGGTATCAAAAAAAAACAGGGTTGCCTGGGATCATCCTGGAGCGTTTTGTGTAATCGATAAATAATGACACCTATTTTTGGGTAAAAATTACGTCATCGAGTACCAGAATGAGACCCAGCACATTCGATGCCCTGCATCGAGTACGACAAGAAAAAACAGGGTTGCCACCTTCTACCCTGGCACTTTTCAGAATCGGCCAGATTTTAGGGAGGTGAAAAATAGGAAAAATTACGTCATCGAGTACTAGTATGAAATTAACGCCATTCGATAGTCCTAATAACCCATATCATAAAAATATATGGTTGCCGACTCTCAGCCTGGAGCATTTCCTAGTCGGGCAAGTTTTATATCGAATGTAGTACGCCCTGTACTAAGTTCAAGAAATCGTTGTGTAAAACAATGTGACATTTTTGTAGCAGTTTTGGGTAGTAATACTATTTATAATGAATTATACTTCAAAATAAATTGAATTTAAATAATAATAATAATCATATAAATAGTAATATGTACATAAAATCTATTTGCCAACAGAGCAATTATTACAATCACATGAGTGTATCATTTTATTTCAAATGTGCGATTCTGTAACACTGCGAACTCTTCGCTCGACCGTATGTGTGAGAGAGCACTATTGTTTTCTTCTTCTTTTTCTACCCCTTAACCTATTGGGACGTGGTTCCTGCACCGAATAGGAGGTTCCAACTCTTCCTATCTTGGACTTCGCTCTTCACGTCAGCCCCATTTAGTTGCAACCTCGCTTCGCAGCAGTCCTGCAACTGTTTCCGCCAGCTCCTCCTAGGACGATCCCTTGGTCTTCTACCTTCTAGTCTTGCCTGGAATATCCGCCTATCTGCCGGCATGTTCCAGCCACTGTAACTGTGACTTCTCGATAAATGTCAATAAGGATTCCACTTCAAAACATTTTATTTTTTGCGTATTTCTGATTCTGACCTTTCCGGTAACTCATACTATTCCTCGTAGAAATCCCATCTTGGTGGTTTGTAGCCTTAAGTGGGTTCTTTCGGTCATGATCCAGTGCTCGTGGCCGTACACTAGGGTTGGCCTGAAAACTGATTTGAATACTGCCAACTTTACTCGCTGGCTGAGCTCCGCTTTTCTAAGTATGGGATAATACAGGGATTGTGTTACCTGGCTTGCGGCTCCTATCCTCCTATCTAATTCACTTCCTTGCTTTCCATCCTGAGATGGTATTACACCAAGGTATTTGAAACTGTTCATCTATTTTAGACGTCTATTCTGGTACGTTAAGTTACATTGCTCTTTGCTTCTGCCAATCACCATGATTTCGGATTTATCCGCGCTCAGTCTCATCCCTGCGCGATTTGTTTCCTCGTAAAATTTGTCGACGGTTATTTGTAACTCTTCTGGTGATTTTTCCGGCAAGGCGACGTCATCTGCAAATAACAGTTTACCCATCTCCACTTCCCAATACTCATTCCATTATGGGCAATGCTGTTTCGGCTGATCTTGTCCTTAAATACCGTGAATAAGATAGGCGACATTGGACAACCTTGTCTGAGCCCTGTTTTGGAGTCGAATTCACTCAACTTTTGACCTGCAATTCTGACACAATATTTTCTTTTCTTATATAAAACTTGGATTACTCCAAATAGCTTGCCATCAATACCATATTCCTGCAAGATACTCCAAAGTAACTGACGTGGAACTCTATCATACGCCCTTTCTAAATCTAGAAACGCTGTTAATATTGGCTTAGCAAACTCCCATGATTTTTAGATAGCTAGCTGCAGGGTGAATAGTTGGTCCGTTGTCCTTCTTCCACTCCTAAAGCCACATTGCTCTTCCTGTATTTTTCCTTCTGCAATTCTACGACATTTTTTCTCAAGGATTCTAGTGAATATTTTTCCTGGTTGACTTGGCAGGATGATCTATAGTTTCCACATTCCTTTCTATCTCTTTTTTTATACAGTGGAACTATGACCCCCGTTTGTCAATCAATGGGCATGCTCCCAATTGTCCACGCAGTGTTTTTTATCCAGGTTAGCCACCGTAGTCCGGTCTTACTAGGTCCTTATCTCGTCTGTCTTGACTTCTTTCCCGTTTTTTTCCAAGTGAACCATCGTTGTCACTTTCGCAAGTGTAATACTTGAAGTTTCTTCCCTTTTAAGGGAGGAAGCTTCAAGTATTACTTCAAGTAATTACTAACTCATACATGAGTTCTTAGCACATTCAGCAAGTCTTCGAAGTACTGCTTCCACCTTTCCAAGATCCCGTTTTCATCTTTTATCAGGTTTCCATCATTCACTCTGACACTTTTGACGATTGTGATATTTGTACTTTTGCGTAGTCTCTTTAGTTTCTGCCGAAAACACTTGCGCCAAGAACACTTTCTCTAACTTCTACCCAAATTCTTTCCATGCTTGTGTTTTTGCGGCTACCACTATAGCTTTAGTCCTTTTCTTTTTCCGCAAGTAATCCTCGTAGTTACTTGTCGTCTGGTTTCCAATCCATAGTATGTACGCTAGGTTATTTTTCTTCACTGCCCTTAGAGTATCTTCGTTCCATCATAGAGTACTTTTTTGGACCTTATTTGAACCTACTCGTTTGGTATCTCATGTTATCGTTATCGCCTCAATAACCGAGTCTCGGAGCATTTCAACTCACTTTCCACATTCTTCGAAGACATGGGGATCCTCTCAAAAATAGATTCCATCTTCTCAACAAGCGCCTTACTTGTTTCATTTTCTGACAATTTTTGGTAGCTGATTTTTCTCATGATCTAGTTTTTCCCTGGTAGATTACGAATTATGACATTCGCTTCGTTTTTCCATCTAATGTCGCAGGTGACCATAAAGTGATATGTAGCTAGCTCCAAGTTTCGTTTAGTTCTAGTCACTTTACGTCTTAGTCCCTCTGATATTCTACCCGCTCGTTTCTGAATCCACGAATATTTGTGTATTTCTTTATGCGAAAGTAACATATTTATAATGAATAAAAAAAGAATTACTTGTTCGCCAATTTAAACGACCTGGAAGATATAGACGATGCTGGAAAAACGAATTTCCTCGAGAAATTCACCAATGAATTGTATGGAGTGTTATGCTGATGTTGACTAGAGGAGGTTTCAATTACGTAGTAAAAATATGTCCGTTAAACGATTAACAGCATGTGCATTTATAGTTTGTTCCAGTACCAAGTCTACTGGAGACCTCAAAAGTAAGTATTTTCAGTAAATTCCTTAACCTTCTTGTGAATTTTTTGCACACGAAGGATTCATTCAATTTGGCAATAACTTAACCACACTATTTGAAACTCTCAAAAATAAGCAAGCGGCAAAATAACTTCAGCGGCGTGTGCACACAAACGTTAACCAGCGACTAAACAACGAGCATGGTAAATAAGTCAGGTAAACAGTTATCTCTCTCTTTTACAAAAATTTCCCATCGTTTTACATAACGATTTCCTGAACCCAACCCAATAGGATAAGGGGTAGAAGAAGAAGATAGACAATAGTACTATCTCACACATACGGTCAAAAGTTCGCAATGTTTCAGAATCACACATTTGAAATAAAATAATACACTTATGGGATTCTAATATTTGCTCTGTTGGCAAATAGATTCTATGTATATATTATTTATGTTATTATTATTATTATTTAAATTCAATTTATTTTGAAATATAATTCATTATACATAGTATTACTACCCAAAACTGCTACAAAAATGTCACATTGTTTTACACAACGATTTCTTGAACTTAGTACAGGGCGTACTACACTCGATATAAAACTTGCCCGACTAGGAAATGCTCCAGGCTGAGAGTCGGCAACCATATATTTTTATGAAACGGGTTATTAGGTCTATCGAATGGCGTTAATTTCATACTGGTACTCGATGACGTAATTTTTCCTATTTTTCACCTCCCTAAAATCTGGCCGATTCTAGAAAGTGCCAGGGTAGAAGGTGGCAACCCTGTTTTTTCTTGTCGTACTCGATGCAGGGCATCGAATGTGCTGGGTCTCATTCTGGTACTCGATGACGTAATTTTTACCCAAAAATAGGTGTCATTATTTATCGATTACACAAAACGCTCCAGGATGATCCCAGGCAACCCTATTTTTTTTTGATACCCATCCTACAGGGCACCACCCTATACAAGTCCCATCCTGGTACTCGATGACGTAGGGTTGACGACGGTCAGCTCCTAGACTATACGGATGTGACACGTATTCCGTATTCGCATCTTTATTTAAAAAAAATAATTGTAAATAGTAAAAACAATTTGTATAACTTACCAGTATGTTTGAGTAAATGTAACTTTAATTCTGAGGCTGAGTGAAATGATTTATCGCATTCCGGACAAGGCTGATCCTTTAACTTCAGATGGGTCCGTTTCACGTGCGAGTTGTGATGTTGCATCGTGAAAAAGATCTTCCCGCACTCGGCACAGGCAAACCTCCGACAATCTACTCCGTGCTTTTCAAACATGTGCTTCTGTCTCGTGGAGCTGGCGGAGAATCTCTCTGGACACTTGCGACAGCGGTAGATTTTTATTTTATTGTGATATATTTGTACATGTTGACACAGGGCGCTCCTATTGGAGTATGTTTTGCTGCACATTTTGCAAGGATACCGCCGGTTCTCGTGCAGTTCCATGTGTCGCTTGTAATTGTTGATTTTATGGTAGCCCCTGCCGCAAACGGTGCATATGTAATTGAGAAAGTGTGAAGAATGGTGTCTGACGAGACTGAAATGCGAGTCGAATTCTACGTTGCATATTGGACACACGGTGGAGTCGCGAGGTAGCGTGGGTTTAGAGTTTGCGGCTGGCTTCTTTAGTCTCCGAGTGCAAAACACCGTTCTGTTGCCACATTTTTTTCTCCAAGGTTCATTTCCCATTGTATTCAACCAGTCATTTGGTTGGTCATTTTTTGAAATTTCAGAATCTGTAATTTAAAGATAAAAAATAGTTATTTTATCAGTCGGGTCGGGGAGCATTTGGAAATCTAGTGTGTACATATACTCAAAGTCAAAATTCCACAGTCACGCGAACTAGATTTTGTCTATATAAATTCGTATTATAGTATATTTCAAATAGAAGCATTCCAACTAATCAACCGGCAGCTCTACATCTACAGTCCACCCGAGTTTTATTTTTAATCATTGAACTCGTACACTTTTTCAAAAGCGTTCAAAACGGAACCACAGGGTTTATGGACGCTCCCTAACAAAATGACCTAATTTTATGCTTACTGCATACCACTGCTATTTACTTATAAATTTAAAAAAATAGAGCATGTCATGTCAATATTATTACTATTTTTATCTAAACATTTGTGCAATGAAAATAGCACAAACCAGTGGTCTCCAAGGACGAGACTCGATCCCCCAACCGCTAGATCAGAAGGCAGGTGTCTTAACCACTAAGCCAACAACCTACTTATTCTACAAATTATCACTAATAGTTATATTAATAGTCACATGACAATCAATTACCCATTGTTTGTTGGATCTCAACGGCAGCCTCAACTTGTTTCCTGAACTGGGCGGCATCTTTCAATCTTATCACGCAGAGCTCACATAACTCGCCAATCTTTTCTTCATCCAACATCTAAAAACAATGATAAATGACATACAATTGAATGTTTGCATTTCTTTACCTATAAAATAAAAAAAAAGCTCGAGCAAATGTACACACAATATCAGGGTTCGAGGATATATATCACATTATTTATGGCTTGATTTTTGTTATTGATATATATATCCAAAAAAACTTTCTGCGGTTAATAGATGTCACAAGTTTTATTTTTAAAAATGCTACAGGTTTTTTTTTAATAACTGCGGTCAATACTATTGCCTGCCCAACATAACTTGGCGTGCGGCAAGATTGGAACTAAAACCCGCCCCGCCCGCACCCGGCGGTAACTCCTCAGGAGTTATTCAGTACAATTTTGTATTTGCTCGGGAGCTGTGACATCTTGATTACCAATATACACTGAATTATTATGTCCAAAACAGTCCAGGGTGGTGCAAGAACAATTGCCAATGAAGTATTAAAGTTTTGCGAAGCTGAAAAAGCGAATAATGGACCGCTATTACCGTCTGACAGTTTGACAGATAGAGCGGCCGCCGCGGAGCGCGCTGTTACCCGACCAAATTTATATTGAAGGCTCTGACACTGATCACCGGACATTCAGTACAATATGTATTGTGTACTAAATTTACAACCTGGCAACTTCTGTTTCGTAACAGGGGCGCCCTCCCTCGCACGCCAAGTTATAGTGATGGCATTCTAGATGGCGCTAGTTGTATTTTAAAAAGTGCTACAAGTTATTTTTTTATATCTGCGGTCGTTACTAGATCGCACTAGTTGTATTTTAAAAAGTGCTAGGTTGTTTTTTAATTTTTTTCATTTAATCAATTTTTTATTTCACACAAAAAACAAACACCCATGACACTGCATTAGATAGAGCAACATAATTCAATGTACAAAATAAATTTCCTAATTATTTCGAGTTTGTATCAATTGACGTGAGCAAAAAAGGAGAAAAAAAGTTTGGATATATATCCAATTTTTGATATATATCGAATATATACAGGGTTATTTGGAAAACATTAATAACCTTGCAGGACTTATTCCTGCCTTGATTATGAGTCGAAAATGTTGAAGCAACAGTCATGACCTAACTTCAATAGTTATGGAGGTACAGGCGGACCTCAACTTTCGCACATAATTGGTTCCTGAAAATGTGTGCGAATGTTGAATGTTCGAAAGTAGAGGGAAGTAAAAAAAAATTAAAATTGTCTGTATTTTAAAATATTTATTTATCAAGTAAATATATGATGTTTAAGAGGCGTTAAAGTGGTTTAAGAGACATGTTTAAGTGGGGTTCGCGGGTGTTTCCCTTAAAAAGTTATCAAGAGCTAATTGTTTGTCACTTTTCTTTCTCTTTTCTTCATATAGTATTTTAAAACATGCTATGTCTTTATTGATCGGCCTACACACTCGAGATATGCGTTCTCCATTGGGATCACAATCTTCCATAATATTTAAAAAAATTGTCAAGATGCATGAAGGGTTCATTCATATTTTTCATTGTTAAAGTCTCGATGATTTGATCAGCTTCTTCTTCCTCACTTTCATTATATAGTTCATTTTCATACTCCTGTTGCTCAATTAAATATTAATTTGTTAGAGGTTCTGAATGAGATTTTATCATCTCATTAACATCCTCATTAGCAACATCTAAGTTTAGTTCAATCATTAGGCGGACTATATCAATTGTGATAGTTTCTGGAGTTTCATCACAATTTATAAAATTGTTTCCATGAACGTTTCATGGTTGACTCTTTTATTTTAGCCCACGCTATATTGTTTATTGCGTGTCTCCAATATTGTTTATTGCGTTTCATACATTGTAGTTCTTCCAGAAATCTTTTAATGTAGGCCCACCTTCCCTGTCAGTTGCCTCGATAGCCTGAGTCATTATTGACCTCGTATAATTATCGTTTAAACATAGCTATCACCGTTTGGTCCATAAGCTGTATAAGGCAGATATTATTGGGAAGAAGAAACACAACATTCATTTCCGTGTATAAATTCTGTAGAGATTTTGGGTGTCTTGGAGCATTGTCTAAGATTAATAATATTTTAAATGGTAAATTATTATCTTTCCTTTCTTCCAATTATTATCTTTCCTAGCTAGCTCACAAGCAAAGTGACGGAAAGAAGTAAGATGCAAGTGATACTAGGATTCCACTTGCTTTTAAGTGAGCGAGAGGGGGATATCTTTACCCCACAGTGTGACAATGTGCGAAATAGCGAATTGTGCGAAAGTCAAATGTTCGAAAGTCGAGGTCCACCTGTATATGACATCAAAGTTTGCATTATTTTTCAATATTACTGACCCCCGGATGAGAGCCGGATACCCTGCCACTACAGCAAGCAGAATATGCCATCGACCGCGGATTAACAATTGGTGTACCTAAAGAAAATATATTGTGCGCTGTATGTTTTTTTGGTACACATGGTTCACGTCTTTGCTAATTTCTACATATATGTAGTCTAATTTTTAAGGGTCCCGCACGTGCGATGGTGGCAACTTCCGTAGGTCTCTGCGTTCGAGTTCGCTCGCCCGGGATTCAAGCCCCATCTCTGGCCGTTTAATTTGTTTTTTTTAACCGTGAATTCAAACAAAATTACAGACATTACATGAAGTAACAGGGACAGCCAGTCAACGAAATTATTATAATTTGGATGTTTTTTTGTACAAAAAATATGATATGTATTTATTGCTCTTTATAATGTATATTTCATTACAAATATATTTGTTTTTATTTAAAAGTGCATTCTTATTTTTCAACATTTTGTGCCAGTAACACTTTCGTGGATCACCAGTTTTGTCAAGTATAAAGCAAAAAAAAATAGTAAAATTAATACATAATCATTGACATCAAATGTGATACATACTTACCTCCACGTTAAAGCATGTCAGGAACATCTCAACGTAATCATCAATTTCATCTTCATATATATACTTGTGATGAATATTTCTTAAACCACCTGTGTTCCTACAGACACAGCACGAGCCTGGAGAAAATTTAGTCATTGTCACTTTCTTGGCCAAAATAATTTTTTCCAATTTATCTTTTTCGTCGGCATAACTGAAAAACCATCGTTATAAATATTTTTTAGGTTGTTGTGAATTTCCTTGCTAAGAATTTGTCAAGTAGTAATATAAATATTACGTACCCTTGTAAAGTCAATAATTGGTATAGTTTGATTAAATGTGAGTAGGGCGAGGTCATTTTTTGTTATTAATATTTTTTGCGATATAGCTAGAATTAATACGAAATGTAAGACGATTGTTATAAAAGTGACAAGGGAAGAAATCTCTAAATGCCCAACTACTCAAATTAAACATCGAAATAATAATTAATTTAAGATCAGACCAGATATATTTTTGAACATTACGGGAAAATTATCTTATTTACAAGCGTGTATACATATGTAATGCTTATTAGTTATTTAAGTTATTTATTATTTAAATAAATCATAGAAAAGCAAACTCGCCACTTATTAATTATGATCGTAGACAAATATTATTAGTATGATTATTTGGCTATAAAGAGTACATACATAGACAAAAGTTGACAACCTTATTTTGAGTAGGTACTAGCTTTCTTTGTTAACCTTCGGGTACCAGAATATTGAAAATAGGATCGGGGCCGGAATGGGGTAACAAAGTAACCCCAGTTTTTAAAGGTTTTAAAATGTTCTATAATATTTTTAGTAACATTTCTTATAAAATGCGGACAAGATTCCATTAAATATTTCGTCATTTTATAAGAAACCGTAGTATTTTGACGTCTAATGACTCACAAACGTTTGACTGACAGAAGCCGTGCAAGCAGAATGACGTAAACGTAGGTATCGTATAAAATATTGATGATTTTCTATGGAAAAACATTTTTTCCACTTTTGACTGTCTTATTATACATTATTATTAAAGTTTCTTTGGGTGTTATATTCTTTGGGTTATGAGGATTACAAAGAATACCAGCTAAAAATAATTAATAATTATTCAATAATTTTAAAAATAAGATTTTTGGGGTGAAATTGTAACTCCGTTCTGATGTGTCCTCCATATTTTATCCTCATGTTTTCAATCATCCATTTTCTAGCTTTATAATAATTATCCTTTAACTACTTTAATAATTAATTAAATCCTAAATTATGACTTTAAACTCGGCTTGGATCCATGAAACCCTGTATCTAAATCTAAGGGGTAGTAATTTTTATAGTTCTGAATTTTGTAGCTCTGGACAGGATGAAACGAAAAAACAGTATAGCAGAAAGCCTAGGACTAGGAATTATATGACTAATCAAAATCAGAGGTGGTCCGGATAAAACATTTTAAAGGAAAATAAAAATGTTTATTACTATAAAAAATTAAACACCATAATAAACACCATAAGAGTAGCTTGTTGGTCTTGTGGTTAGGACTCTCGCCTTGTGATCCAAAGGTCGCAGGTTCGAGTCTCACTCCAGACAAGCAAGTTAGTCCTATTTTCATAGCACAAGCGTTTAGCTTAATTTGAAAATAGTAAGAATATTGATGTGACACGAATTCCGTGTTCACATCTCTATTTAAAAAAAAAAAAATACAATTACTTTTAAGTATGGCGCAAGAGTCGAGAAGGACCTATATATTTATATTTTTAACGGTAATTGATTATTGTTTTTAACAAATTAAATTTATATAGCTTTCTTATGAAGTAATGTTATTTGCAAACGCCAGTCATTTTCAACTTCACGACTCATTCAGTGAACAGCATTCTGTTTAGTATTTCAAAGGGTACTTGGCCTTGAATTTTGCGCCGTGTACCTGCTAGCCAACCCAGCGATCGCAATTTTTTTACTTTAACGTAATCACCAGTCGGGTCTTTGCCATAACATCTGGCCGACCAGCGCTGCGTAACAACCGAGTTTCTTTATTTCGAATTTATCCTATTTACTGACCAGTACATCTTCACTTGCTCCCGGAGCACAACTCCATGGAGAAATAAACATCAACCAACAATCATTCATTCATTACACGAACTCCGAACCTTCCCTAAAGGCTCATTTTTTTTTATTGCTAAAGCTCTTGGGAAGTTTTCGTTTTAGTATAAAGCCTTTTCTTTAAAAAAAAAGTATACATAATAATAATAATAATGGAAAATCAAAATAAGTTGCTCTGGCGGTATAAGCAATGGTTTTGTTCTTATATTTTTTTATAAAACCATCGCTTACACCACAAATCCTAGTAAAATATGTGTGTTTAAATAGGTTTGGTATTTTGTGTCTAAATAACCAGCTCAAATTTGCAACATCTGGTACACAGATGGACCAGGAGCACAGATGGACCGAGCAGAGCGAGCGGATGGACTGGACCAGGCGGATCAATGTGAAATAGACAATGTGTGAAAAGGACAATAGTTTTGAATGAAGTTAGGATCCTAGCCCGACGTGTGTTTCGGACCACTTTGAACTGGACTCTTATTATGTGTAATTTAGATTTAAGCTGTTTGTTTATTAGTGTTATGTGTATAAGGAAATTTATTATTATATGTAGTTTAGTTTGTGTATAATTTTTAGCCTACTGTTATGTGTACTTTAGATGTAAGCCAAGTATTGTGAGAAATGCAAGCGGGAGATGAGTGCTTGATGTGAGTTTTAGGTAATTAATTGTGGGAACTATGCCTATAGGTAGCGACAAGGCTAGCCACCTGTCATGCCGCAGTCCCCACGGTGGCGCAAAGAGGAGGATAGAATGCCGGATTGGTGTGTGGAATATTAGAGGAGGAATGGAAAGGAAGATGAATGAAATGTCTGAGAGCATGAAGAGTAAATGTTTAGATGTACTATGTATAAGTGAGAGTATGAAGAAAGGAAGTGGAGAGATGGAACACAATGATCTGCTCGTACTGTGGTCGGGAGTCCCAGAGGCAGACCGAGCATGCCAGGGTGTTGCAACGATGCTTTCTGAGCGAATGGTCGAATGTATGAAAGAATATGGGTTCATTAGTGCCAGGCTCATGTGGATCCGTTTCAAAATTGGGATCACTGGGGTATTTCTTATTGTAGGTTATGCCCCTGTAAACTCAGATAAAGACGAAGTGAAAGATGAGTTTTGGACGAGTGTAAGAGATGTCATAGACATGAAAAGCGACAGCGAAAGATTGATTTTGGGTGGAGATTTGAATGGGTGGGTTGGAACTCGAAGAGATGGCTTCGAGTCTGCGCTTGGTATATTTGGGGATAGAAGGACGAATGGAAATGGCGATAGTTTGCTTGAAGTATGTTTGGAGTGGAACCTTTTTGTATCCAATACTTTTTTTGAACACAAAGGAATCCACCAATATACGTGGGAAAGAGGAAATGAAAGGTCAATGATTGATTTCGTTGTAATTGACTCTAGATTGAGGTCCGCCACTGTTGACACCAGGGTGTTTCGGGGCGCTGAAATTGAAACGGATCACTTTCTTGTAGTATCAAGAGTGAATCTGTTTCATGGGTGGCGATCTAAGAAGAAAACAGTGGTAGCCCCGACTAGGGTCAAAATCGAAAGATTGCAAGAGAAGGATACCAGGGAAAAGTTTGAAAGGAAAACCGCTGAAAGGTTAAATGAGAAATGTATGGAAGAGCTCAATATTGATAGTGCATGGGAACACATCAAAAAGAGCCTGTATGAGTCAGCCAAGGAAGTGTGCGGTGTGACTGTCCAAGGAAGGAAGAAAGGAGATGCATGGTGGGATGACGAGATTAGAGAATGGAGATGTGAATGGATATACGCTAGCAAAGGATTTATATATTGTATGTAAGAAAAAGGTAAAGCACGGAGTGAAAGAAAGAAAGGAGCGTTTGAGGAAGGACGAGGGACTTAAATTGACTCAGAACTTCCAAGAAAATATCAAGATCTTTTGGAAGGAAGTTAAAAAGTCTCGAAGTGGCACGAAAAGAGGTTGTGTGAATGCTATTATGTCTAAGAATGGAAAGATGCTTAGAAACGAAAATGAAATAAAAGATAGATGGAAGGAATTTTTTGAAGAAATGTATGAGAGTAATGGGAATGTGAGTGAGGACTCCTTTGAGGCGTCCAATGGATTTATGAATAGTGACGACAGTGTGAATGAAATAACTGTGGAAGAAATCAAAAGAGCATTGAAGCACATGAAGAATGGCAAGGCTGTGGGTTATGATAATGTTGCTGCCGAGTACATTAAGGGTGGTGGTCCAGTAATACTCACGTGGCTTCATAGACTCTTCAACCAATGTTTAGAGGGCAGCTACACTCCTAAGGATTGGAGAAGAGCTGTTATCATGCCTCTATACAAAGGAAAAGGGTCGCGAATGGACTGCGCGAATTATCGGGCCATTAGCCTATTGAGCTCTGTTGGCAAACTGTATGCGAGAATTTTGATAGAAAGAGTGAAGATGACAACGAAAGAAAAAGTGTGGGATGTACAAGGAGCCTTCATGAGTGGAAGAGGATGCATGGACCAGATTTTCTCACTGCGCCAGATGACGGAAAAGTTTTTGGCAAAGAACCAAAAACTTTTTTGTGCCTTTGTGCTTATGCTTATGTCAAAAGCCAATAAGCCAAAAAGCTTATGACAGAGTGATAAGACGAAAGTTATGGAAGGTTTTGTCTGAATATGGGGTGAAGAGTAAACTCATACAGGCAATTGCATCCCTGTACGAAGGAACCTAGAGGTACAAAGAACCCTGTGCTTGCGTGAGAATTAATGGGACATTCACATCATGGTTTGATATTACAAAAGGTGTCAAACAGGGATGCGTAATGTCACCATGGCTTTTCAACCTGTATATGGATAATTGTATGAAAGAACTGACTCACCATATCCTGTCTGCTATACGCAGACGATGCAGTATTAGTGGCTAACAGTGAAGCTGATCTGCAGTGCTTGGTATCCAGGATGTCCGATGTATGCATGCAGAGTGAACTTCTGATGAATGTCGGCAAATCGAAAGTGATGGTATTCGAGAGAGACGAAAGAGTGACTAAGTGTGATGTAATTATAAACAACGAATGCTTAGAACAAGTGAACGAGTTTGTGTATTTGGGAAGTATGTTTAGTAGAGATGGCAAGGCTGAGAATGATATCGAAAGGAGAGTAACTGCGGGAAACAAAGTTAATGGTGCACTAAATACAATTATGGCCAATAAGAATCTGTCAAAAGAAGCGAGACTAGCGGTACATAATGGCGTTCTAGTGCCAACCTTTATGTATGGAAGTGAAGCCTGGAATTGGCAAAAGAGGAATGAAAGTAGACTGAATGCGGTGGAAATGCGGTCACTAAGACGCTCTTGTGGAAAATCTTTGGTCGATAAAGTGAGGAATGAACAAATTAGAAGTGAATGCAATGCTAGCTGTAGTGTGGTAGATAGAATAAAGAAAGGAGTGCTGAGATGGTTTGGTCATGTAGAACGTATGAACGAGGAAAGGATGGTTAAGAAAATATATGAGGCGAATGTTGAAGGCAACAGGAATAGAGGGCGTCCGCGAAAGACCTGGCACGATCAGGTGCTACAAGTATTTGAGGATGGCCCTGTTAAAAGCCGCAACAACCGTAGAACGTGTATGAGAAGATGTATGAATGTGGCCGAAGCAAAAGTGGTGTGCCAGGATAGAAGAGTGTGGCGTTCGATCCTCTCTGCCTACCCCTGCAGGGAAACGGCGTGATGGTTAGTTAGTTAGTTAGTTAAATTTATTTTCCACAACCCTGCATTTTATCCAATTTTACCCCTGACTTTCCTGTCTCAATATTCAAAGATTTTGGTTTCTTGTGTCTATGTCTATGGTTCGTACAAACGTCACTTCTGACAAGCCGACAAACGTCAAATTTTGTTTAAAAAAATCTCTTCATTGTAAACATACAGTTTTCTGATATTTGATATCGGTTTTGTTCATATTTCATATTTGGCGCTGGAGTCCACCTGAGTTGTCAGCATTTTTTCTCGCAGCGCTCTCTGAACGGGAAATGAACATAATTAATAGTTCGATGCAAATCAACGCATATCCGATGCACAAATTGCGCGCAGACAAGCGCAGATTGCGACTGCAACGCTTGCAATCGCAATCCGGTGTAATGTGAGAGACGCTGATTAAAAGCGCGGCCATTGGTCAATTTTTTGCATTCCGCTTGTTTTTTTCGCTTCCTTCGAAAAATGGGTGTAAATATTAGGTAGGTATTCATCGTATTTCATGTATATTATTGCCGTATCTTAGTAAAATATTATTTTATACGAATTTAAGAGTGCAATAATACTAAAATCAGTTGCCTCCGTGTAAACAGTTGATACTGGAAGAAAGTTAGAGAATTTGTACATTTTGAAAGAACATTTGGGATATAAATGTGGAAACAATGCTAATGTGTTACATTATCAGAAATAATAGAACTTCTTTTAATTTTAAGAATTAGAATTTAGAAATCATGTTTAGTGGAGACGGCAAGACTGAGAATGATATTGAAAGGAGAGTGACTGCGGGAAACAAAGTTAATAGTGCTCTAAATGCAATAATGGCCAATAAGAATCTGTCCAAGGAAGCAAGACTAGCGTTCTACATAATAGCGTTTTAGTGCCAGACCTGATGTATGGAAGTGAAGCCTGGAATTGGCAAAGGAGGAATGAAAGTAGACTGAATGCGGTGGAAATGCGGTCACTAAGACGCTTGTGTGAAAAATCTTTGGTCGATAGAGTGAGGAATGAACCAATTAGAAGTTAATGTAATGCTGACTGTAGTGTGGTAGATAGAATAAAGAAAGAAGTGCTGAGATGGTTTGGTCATGTGGAACGTATAAACGAGGAGAGGATGGTTAAAAAAACACATGAGGCGAGTGTTGAAGGTAACAGGAATATAGGGCATCTGCGAAAGATCTGGCACAATCAGATACTACAAGTATTTGAGGATGGCCCTATTAAAAGACTCAACAACAGTAGAATTTGTATGAGAAGATGTATGAATGTGGCCGAAGAAAAAGTGGTGTGCCAGGATACAAAAGTGAGGAGTTCAATCCTCTCTGCCGGCGTGAAACGGCTTGATAGTTAGTTAGTTATTGGAAGGTGTAAGATAGCGGCGTGCAGACACAACTCTTCCTCGTTTTAATGAGACACTAACAATACTTTTACAAAATATATTAAAAAAACAATACGTTATTTTAAACTCAGTCCGCTATCCCAATTACAAGCATCTTGGCCTGCTCTAGCAACTTGCATATATTTGGTGGATATGTATACTTATCCACATTCATACATTTTCACATACAAGCCCGACGATTGTTGATGACTTTTGGTTAATCTGGTTATGCCGCATCTTCCGCTGCCTCTCTCCCTTTACCATTCTTTCCTCATTCATTCGCCCAACATGCCCTTCTGAGCAACCCTTTTTAATTCTACTAACTATGCTAAGATCAGTTTTACATTCTTTACCTGTCAAGAATCTAATTTATTGAATTCTTAATTAATTATAGAAATATATTGTTTTAAAATCATTATAACGTTCTGTGGTTGAAATTTATCACAGTCACTACTTAGACCTACAGCAGATGATAAGGTCACAGACCACCAAAAAAAACATACATGTACTAATGTAAATTACTTGTCCACAATTTGGTACCGCTTCTGGCGCCAATATATCCGTCTTATTTTTAAAAATTACTATGAGCTTTAAGTATTTATTCTTGCATTATTAAATTCCCTGGTAAGCAAAGTGTATTTTTTATATAGGTATAATAGACATTGTTTTTTTTAATTTTTAAATTTCGATCGAAACTGATTATTTTCGAGTAAATACGTCATTTTGTAACAAAGCGCAAATTGTTTACTAAGAAATTATATTTTTTGAGAGTATTTAATTTAACCTTTTCATAACAGTTTCAAAATTTACAAGCTCGTAGTAATTTTTTTAAACAAGCCAAACATATGGAACGAAAAGTGGAACCAAAATGTGAACCAGGAAATATCTGTTAATGTTTATAAATGTTGGTGGCCTGTGTCCAAAAGTGTCTTAGAAATATGTGAAGAGGGACATACTTTTACTGTGACCTATTCACATATTCTAAAGAACTAGTTTAGGCCATCTCTGTACATATTTTATGCTCCATGTGCTACTCACATTTTACAAAACTTTTTTTCAGACATGCCGATGAGGCGATGGATAGTGACGGAGTATTACCAAAGAGAATCTTAATTCCCAGCGTTCCACCTGGTATTTGCTTCATTTGTAGAAGTGCAGAAAAATTAAGAAGTTTATGCGAGAATCAGAACAGCGCTGAAGAACCGGATGATTACATGGAGATGTTTTCTGTCTGCTATAATATGGAGGTAATCCGAGTTCAGAAAATAAAAGTTCTGGAGCTTTTAATTAAAATATACTTAATGGCAGGAACTCTGCTATGCGCAAGTGTTACATCATGCGAAGTCGCATGTACAATCATAGAATCAAATGCTTGACATCATAAATTGCGTGCTTTTACTAGTACAGTAAAACCCCGTTAATTCAAAATTTGCCATAATTCACCATTTTTAAAACTCACAAGTGCCAAAATGCTAATTTCAAAGTAGATAAACCTTGGTAATTTGTAATTAGAAATAATTTTTAGCCCCTTGTGCCATAAATCGATACATTTTAGTTTCTGACTTATATCGATTATGAAACATTAGTTTGCTTAAATACAACCCAAATAAAATGATGAAAATCTTGTAAAAAAATTGTATTTACATTTTTTGCATTATTATTTTCCCTGTATGACAGATATTGATTGACACTTTTTTACTAATAATGAAAAATCATTTTGAAGGTTTTAGAAGTATGGTAGATGTGTACCTACTTGCGATTGAGATTCCTGTTCGGTGATGAAGCTATTACATATTGTCAAGTCTTGTCAGGATTGTTGAAAGTTGATATTGATGGTTTAAACTAGTTTCTCAGGGCTGGTGATTAAATTCTAATTCTTCTGAAGATTTTCAACCGTATAGGTACAACATATTAATATTTGACATGGTACATATAATTTCTTACATGTGTTCATGTTTTTGGAGATAAGATTAACAAGATAAAGCTTAGATAGATCCTTCTTTCTATTTGAAATAACATACCAAGTCTAGATTAGAAAATTAAGTCAACAATTGAATCAAATTATTGAATAGTTTTATGTTTTTAAGCAGATGATGTATAAAGGAAAATATGCAGAGATATGTCAAGCCTGTGTGGATCGACTAAAGGATGCCCTCCTATTCAGGAGGCAGGTGGAAGCTGCGAACCAGAGTTGGCAGCAGGAATCACAGCACGAAGGTAAATAACAGTCGTATTTTATGAATTGACGGTCCCTACATAAACTCAGGCAACTACCAAAACTCATTTTCGATTTTAAATGCAAATACTCTTCTCCGTAATCAAGCAAATAATTCCTTTTTAAGAGTAAAAAAACTGACATTATATTGACAAATTAACACTTTCTATGTAAAATCAAACCTCAAACAACTCTCCTGTAAAATTGCTTATATAGAAGATTTACTGTTATTTTTAAGATTTGCAGTTAATTTTTCCAAGGATAAATAAGTAAATATAAAATTAAATCAAATTAAACACAGATTCATTTGGTTTAAACCATTTTATTTTTGGTAACACCAACTGGTTTCAGCTTGGTATTACCAAAAACATAGTGGTTTAAACCAAGTGAATTTGTGTATGATTTCATTTACAATGAATAACCATAAAGTGATAGCCAATATTAATTAAGAACTTAGGCAAGGTGCTTCGGCCACAATTTCATCCTGGATCTGCGCAGAATCTAACATAGTTTTTTAGATTAATTATTATATTTTTAGATGATTCCTTACCGCAGTACGATTTACCATTACCAGACGAGTTCTCTAATGTTGTTGTAGAATGGCCAGAACAATGTGATGAAATGTTTGACATCTGTGCCCTGAAATCGTCACAAGAAACTTACGAGGTCTTTGATATGTCAAAACAGATGGATGAGACCACACAACCACAGAATATCAATGGTAATAATGTTTGCTTATACTTTTTTTTTATTTTAATCTGTTTTCGTTGCTACTTTATGCAAAAACATATGCCAAAAAGAATTATGTACTAACTTATCTGTTAGATGTTTATCTAAAAAGTGTTTGTTAGTTCCAGTTAGGATGGTCCATAGTTGGCATTACTAGTGTTTGTTTTAGGATGCAACAAAATGTCTAGAGGGTTTTTATAAGAATACTTTCCCTTCCTTTACGTATTATAAGTAGTGATAGCCAAACTGTCATTTTAACTGGTTAAACATGGTACAGATATTTGAGATTTGTATCTGATTGTATTCGGCGTTTAGTAACTGAGACGTAACTGTTGTATTTTACCGATGGTTGCCCGTCATATTGCAAAAAATCAAGTACCAATCATCGACACAATCATATACTAATCTTAAATAACTTAGTTAAATACCATCACTAAGGTAGTTTGATGTTTTCTTTTCTGTGATGATGATGTGTTCTGATGCTAGTAAAATAGGTGGTCTGCAGAGTAGTCAGGGTAACGTAGATTCTTCAGATATTGTAAAAAAAAACAGACAAATTGTTTTCACCTTTGGCTTTTGAAGACTAGCAAAAACAACCAGAGGGACTGCCTGAATCCAATCATGACAAGAGTTTTACCAAATGTAATAAAACAGATATCCCAGGATGTGTATTTCTGCAGAAAAATTGTTCAATCTGTTTATGTTTCAGATGTGTTCATGTCCCAATACGATGTACCATCCCCGATAGATTCCTTCACCCAATCTATTGAATTTACGTGGCAAGATGAAACAGCCGATACTGGAAGCTCAGCTCAGCAATCCTCGCAAGAAGATGGCGAAATTCTCGAAATAACCAGTCCATCGGAATTGTTGGGTGTAAACTGGCAACAGGAGACACTTAATGGTAAATTTTATAAAATATTTAAAATTAATTTATGAACTGTTATACAAGAAGAACACGTTAAGGCTGGACATTTTCTTTACAAAATTTAAATTCGAGGTATTCCATTATTTTGTTTAAAATTCTGTGTCTATACGAATACAAAAGTTTTACAATCATCAAAAAAACATAAAAATTCAAAATTTAACAATTATAACTTTATTAATATTGAACATTTCTAAATTATTTCAGTACAGTTTTATCTCAATAATGTCGGCTTTACACTTGTATGAAAACATATTATGTATACATATAGGTACAGTAAAACCCCGTTAATTCGAACCCCGATAATTTGAAATTTGCCATAATTCAACATTTTTAAAACCCACAAGACCCAAAATGCTGATTTCATAGTTGATTAACCCCGGTAATTCGACAACCCCAGTAATTCGTAATTCAAAATAATTTTTAGCCCCTTGCGCAATAAATCAATACGTTTTAGTTCACATACTTTTTTTTTTAATTTGACGAAATTGAAATAAATATTTCGAATATTTTTGCAAATGAGAACAACGGATATGTCAATTTCGGATACTTTAGTAATAGAAATGTGGCGGTCTTTGTATTGGCATAATAAATATTTTTTGGAAATGTTTTGGAAATGATTTCTTGAAATATGCAAAAATGCAAACGTTTTTCACAAAATTAATGGTTTTTTTCATGAGTTTTACGATTTTTGGTGAATTTCTCAAACGCATAGCGATTTTTGATTTTTTTAAATAATTCTATATAATTTTTTAGTCCTTTGCAGCATAAACCAATACATTTTGGTTCATAAAATTTGATTTGTTTTTAATTTGACGAAATTAAAAAAACTGTTTCGATTTTTTCGCAAGTGAGAACAGCAAATATATCAATATTGGGTACTTTAGTAATATAAGTGTCGCGGTCTTCATATTAGTTGTATAATAAATATTGCCATTTTGAAATGATTTCTTGAAATATGCAAAAATACAGACGTTTTTCACTAAATTAATGACTTTGTTCACGAGTTTTACGATTTTTAGCGAATTAAATTTTTTTTTTTAATCAAATTTCGAATTAACGGGGTTTCCGCGTAATTCGAAATGTTTTTTTTTGGTCCCTTGAATTTCGAATTAAGGAGGTTTTACTATATTCCATAAATAAGGATGGCCTTTCACTTAATGCTTATATTTTCTTAATTATTGTTAATAATTTTCAGTTTGTTATTTATATATTAGAACAAAGGATCTATCTAAGTTAGGGGCCATCCATAAAGTACGTCACACGTTAAGGGGGGGGAGGGGGTCGACGAATTGTGACATTGTTTGACAAGGGGTGGGAGGGGTCCTAAGTTTCGTAATGTCACATTTCAAAATCTAATACTTACATCTAAGTGTTAAAATGCCAAAACTAAAAATATTTCCAACTCTATCTGTATGAATATACGGTTTAAATTGTTTTGTTGGAGATTTCACACTCGCTCTACTAGTGTCACGCGCCAGTCGCCTGTGAGCCCTTTGATATATTGTGCCGACAGATATTAGACTGGATATTGAATAGGCTAAGGTATTAAAAAGTGATGTGACTTGGTACGCTAATCATGTGCGTGAATCGCAATATTTATTACAAATAGTAAAATGCGAAGTTGTCTAATATTGTGATGTGCGACGGTCTAGCCTTTGGCGACTATTACAAGAGGGGTTTTTACCACCACCTGTTTTAGTTAAACAAACTTCTAACGGGTATGTGATCACAGAAAAAGATGAATCCGAAGATAAATTTGCTCCACTGTTACTTCAGCTATCTTTGGATGTCCGAGCGTCATCACATTTGAAGCAAGTTCCATATGATTGCTATTGCCCCAGTGTCGAGGCATACTTGTTTAAGCGATCATGTAGCATCTGTGGTCTATATTTTGCATCATATAAGGCCACTTACCAACACAAGCTATCACACAAGAGCCAACAAGAAATTTTGCCCATCGCAAAGATTCGTTCTCAAAGAATTGCTGCTTGACGTGCCAGAGAAATTCTTTGTTTGGATGATGACGATGAACGATGTAAATTATGACGCTATATGGTTGGATGAAAAAGATGTTGACACATCGAATGTTGCTGACATTAACAACCCAAATGAGAACGAAGTGACTTCTATGCCGGTTATAAATAATTTGAAGGAGTGGGTTCAAAGTCCATGGACTGAAGATGATTAAGTTTGTTACTTACTAATTATATTAATGATTAATATTTTATTGTTTTGTTAATTTTTTCAAATATTTGATGTTGATTATATTAAAAATAATTTAAATGGAAATAAAACTAATTTCGGAACTGCTGTTTTAATTTACATCCCCAAAGACCACGCGCTAAAAACAAACACATATTATGTGTTTAATGAGTCTGTCTAATGACATTACAAAAAACGGTTATATAGTTCAATTGTACGCAATAGAGGTAGGTGCCAGAGGTTTATCGGCAAAAGCCCTCTATGTCTTACTGAAAGATCTTGGCTTATCCAGATCTTCCATTAGTTCCATATTACAATGCGTATCGAAAAATGCAGGGGAGGGGTCAAAAAATCACGAAATTAGTGTGACGTACTTTATGGATGACCCCTTATCATCCTAAAAAACATTTAGTCTAGAATATACATTTTATAAATAAATAGGTACATAATAAAAACCCACATTGTGTAAAAAAACATTTTTGTATAAATTTCCCAAAATATGAATTTGTATTGAATGTAAATTGGATTAAAACTGTTCCCTTCAATAGTTTTCATATAAATACAAGTTGTTGAATGTAAAATAGTTAGATTGATAATGCGTCTCACAAAAATTCAAGAAATAGAACAAAAAACAAGTATTTTCGTAAGTGCAAATCTTTAGCCCTTGTTTTTTAAATCCGAATTATTTATCTATGTATTGATATGAACGATTCCACTATTAATATTACCGACTCAATAGTTTAATTTTGAATTAAATTTTCAGGCGAATGTGTGACTTTTTCTGCGGACAATTTTAGAAAAGATCAAAATCTTCAGCCGAAAACATTTTTTAATGGGATTATAGAAGAATTTGGTGAAATTCTTCCCGCTGATCAGGGAGCGGCGTGTCTCGATAAAAATCAGGAATCCTTGGAAAACTGTAATAGTGCCGACCAACACACCGGTAGGTAAAAATATTATTGTTTATATTTTCCACTCGTTGTTCGATCGATAGCTTGTTCTTTTATCATAGAATATATGCAATCGATAACTTGTTCTTTTATCATAGAATATATGCAATAGTTCTCTACATTCAAATCAAATAGGTTTCGGAGATGCCAAGTATCCTTTGGCTGTTCAACTAATAGACTTTGATGTCAGATTATCATATAAGTACGGGATTCTGATCTTTTGTGTTGAATAGATGATGATTGATATTTTTCTTTAACCAATTTATGCAGTGCATTCTTGATGTCGGATCCTTTAATAGCATTAAATATGATCAATTTCACCGACTAAACACCCCCTATATGTCATTTTCCTCAGCCATAATGAAATGGCAGCCATTTTTATGTTACCCAAGCCCGTGTGTTAATTTACCAATATCTTGTAGAGGTCGTATAATCATTAAAGAAGTCTTATTTGAAAGGTAAAACAATAGGAAATAATATTATGTTAAGTAGTTTACCAATATTTTATAAAAAGTGATCAAAAATCATATTAGGTGTTGGTGTGTAAACAATACTTAGGTATGATGTGTAGTGATATTTACATGCTAGTGTAGTGGTTGTCCAGATGAAGAGATGGGTTACGTCTCGAAACCGGTAGACAAAAAAATTTTTAGTGGTTGTATACTAATATAAATAACATGTTGTATATTTTAAATTCTAGGAGATGTGCCACTACACTACGAAATAGTACCTATGGATGCAATTAAAATTATAGCACTGTCTAGTTGTAATGAATACATTAAACCAAATGAACAATGGATAGAGACAAAGGGACATTTAGATAATGTGGAAGATAAACCACAAACCAAAAACATTATGAGAAATAAAAAAATAAAATGCCCTCCTAAGAATGTTCTAAAAATGGACAGTGTAAAAGGCACACCGGATACAGAAAATTGTGTATTAGAAGAGGGTTCGATAAACAGTCTTTATAGTCATACCAAAAAGGAGAAAATAAATGAAAAAGCACCCGATTGTAATATGAATACAAAGTTTGCTAAGGTGATTCCAAAACTGCCCAAGTGTGCGACATTTTGCCCAGTCTGTAATTTGGTCGAGACTGCACACGAGAAACTCTCCAAACATTACTACACCGTGCACTTTCCGAATTTCGTTTGCCAGATTTGCGACAAAGTTTTCCACAGACTCTCCAATTGCAAAACCCACACGGAGAACCACGACTTGGAGAAATTAATTTGCAAATTGTGCGACAAGAGCTATAGCAAAAGGAGCTATTTGATACAACACATACACATCTATCACAAAAACAAAAAACCGTATGCATGTCCCGAGTGTCCTGAGAAGTTCTCCGCACCCTCCGTGAGGTGGAAGCACATGTTCGACGTGCACAACATACCGTGCAAGCGACACGCGTGCGCAGATTGCGGAAAGGAGTTCTTCACTGCCCAGCATCGCAACGCTCATGCGAAGCGAACGCATCTTGATTTAAGAGAATACAAGTGTACTGAATGCGAACTGACATTTTATACAGCTTACGAATTGAAAAGACACATGGTGACGCATAGTGGTAAGTAAACCAGTGTATACATATTTCATGGTAGGTATCTTCATAATACAAACCGTTCTAGCGTTACCTAATTTACCCATTTCTAATTTTTCATGAATTCCAATACTTATCTTTTTGTATCAGGGTATTTTGATACATTTCATGAGAGCGTTATCAAGACTAGCTGATTATGAGTCGAAAATGTTCAAGCTATCATGACATAATATCAATAGTTAAGGAGATATGCGACATCAAAGTTTGCATTTTTTTTCAATATTTCTGACTTCTTTTTTGTAAATTGTTGGACTATCATTACAGTATTGAATATGAAATATATTTTCGAATATTTTCTTTTATCAGCAGAAATAGAATTAATCCATGAACTGGCAAAATATTGACTGATGAATACTCTAATTTAATATTTTGTCTTTGTTATAAAATTGCTAAACTTGGTATCTATCACGTAAAATGCATTGAATGCACTTATAATGCGTCTCACATGACTTCTTCTTGTAATCAAACTTACGCAATAATATGTATATTTAATTATTTACAGATGAAAGAAATCACTCTTGCGAGAAATGCGGCAAGGTATTCAAGTTCCAGAAAGTTCTGAGGGCCCACCAAAAGAAACATTGCCATTTAGAAAAATTATAAGAAGACTAAATTCAGCAAAATTATTATTTTTGTGACTTTCGTATGATCGTCTCGTCTTGTGATACAAAAACAAAAATTATCTGATAAGTTTGGTAAAAAGGTTTGTCATGTGTATGTAAAATGATGTTGAGGAGACCAATTAATTTTAAGCCCTAAGTTTTAATATATTTTATCAGAGTTACACGGCAGGTATATGAATTTGAATAATTTTCCTTGTTTGATATTTAAAAGTTTGTTTTTCTGAAATATTCCCCACGACAACATATTTGAAATATCGTATATTTCAAATATGTTGTCTAGATTTTTAGGTCATGAATGAAGTCCACGGACAAATTTTTGTCATGAACTTGATTATTGGATCATAACTTCAATCATTGTGAAATAAATCTAAATTACATTATAGTAGGTAAAGCGAAAAGATATTTTAATGCATTGTTTTGAAGTCAGTTTGCTTTGGGCTACGATAGAGTAAGTGTCATCATTGTTATTATTTTTAAGCTCTGTTCAGAATGTTCAGACACCGAATTGGGGAATATATCAAATAATGGGTTATTTGTAAAATTTAACTGGTTATTAATTTTTACCAGGAACTAACATAGGTTTCTTTGTAACAAAAATTGAAAATTTGACCAACAATTTGATCAGGGTTTTTGGATATGTACTCACTTAATTTGTTAAACCTCTATGTATAGTGAACTAAGATATAGATATATTTATTTTCATTTGATTTAAAAATGTATCTGTCAGTTTTTATACCAAAGTAGCCATATATTAAGGATAGTTAATGTTTAGTACCTAATTAAATTGTGTCATATTGTGTATAAAGTATAATAATGATTTATTGTGATAGAAAGTATTGATTTACGTATATTAATTTAGTGTTGATGCATTAAATGCGGACCTTTGAAAGTATGTGTGATATACAAATATAATTTTATTAAAATAATATCTAGTATGACCAAAAATGATATTAGTGGTACCAAAGTACCTCAATTTATAATTTTAATCAACTGTTATGAATATTTTTGATGTCTACACAGTTTTTCTGCTTTTTGAAGAACGCATTTAACTCTCTGAGTGCTGACCATACAGTCAATTCTTTTTTGGACACGTGCCTATTGACTACTTATAGACAGCGAATATTCTTAATTATCTTGTTAGTATTAATTATGAATATATGTGGGTAAAAAAAACGCAATTAATGTTGGTATTTTTGAAAAATTCTAATTTTATAGTCAAAAAAATATTTATATAATTATTGAAATTAGGTCACGATTGCTTAAATATTTTTGACTCATTATCAATACAGGAATCCACCTGTAAGGTTTTTGTTACTAGATATGAGACACCCCTTATATTATGTATTTTTCTTTCATAAAAATTGACAAAATATATAAGACAATTGTTTTTACTCAAACTTATATTGTGGTTTTCTTCTCAAAAAACATACTTTCGAATTTATCTGTTACAAACCTTTAACATAGGTAGTATTCGTCCGTATTGTTGTCAAAATTTAATACATTTAAATTGACTTTCGTTATTATATTTCTTACACTGCTCCCTCGACATGCTTATTCGGTCTAGTAATCGCCAGTGGTCGAGACTTGTCCTGTACGGGAGACCATAGAATTAATTCTATTTTCATAGCACGGGCGATTAGCTTGGTTTGAAAAAAACAAGAATATCGATGTAAAATGTATTCCATGATTTTTGCTTTTATTTAAATCCTTCAATTTTGTAAAAAAATTGTTTCCATTCTTCTTATATCTTTAGGACATTAAGGTTGCGCTCAAAGGGTTATCCAACTTATTAATGCAAGTGATTTTTACTTATTCTATATTATTTATTTGCATATTAATTATATTTAAATGGTAGAATGTCGCTGCATCAAACTAATTGGGACTTTTTGGACTAATTGGGTTAAATTTGGATTTGAAAGTGTTCATGTTGACAAGGCTTTACAAATTTCTAATGGGTAATTCTCACATGCTCTTGACCAGAGGCATATAATATGTTCTTTTTTAAATCATCAACACCATATGCCCACTTTAGTAGAAATATCTAAAAATCATAAACACTTCTCAAGGGACATCCCTTGTCACTGTAGCTTTCTCCATTTATTAACTATTGATCTTTCTGTATTTCTCGGCAGCTTCTATATTCCAATAATAAATACTTTCTCAGCCATCGTCTTCTTCTTCTTCATTCTTCTATCACTGTGATAAGAAATGTACTGTACCGGAGGATATGACCATTTTCCGCATCTGTCGATAATCGTCCTCAGGATTAACATATAACTACTATTTTTTTAGGTATACCTACACACCTTCCGCAATTGCATATCTAGTCATACTATTGTTTAAACATCTGTAGGCATCCTGTCTAGTCAGACATTCTCTTTCGGTCAATCAGAACAAATCATTTTATTTTTAAAATTAAAAACATGTTTAAATTAAAGAGGTTCTTCTGTTTGCATGTAAATATTATATATTTATTTTTTAATAAAACTTCATCTGATACCTGTGTTTAAACTGTGTGTTGATTATTTTGATTTATATTGATATTTTCTCGAAATGAATGAAATAATTTTAAAATTAAAAATAATTTTATTGCATCTCTTTTAATATTTTAATTATAATTTTTCATATCCTATTGCAGAAAATTCCAATTAATTTGATCACGTGATTAAAAAAAACAAAAAATCTTTTTAAAAAAATATTTACATATTCTTGCGTACTCCAAGAAATCATCTTGAATAGCATTAATATGCAAAATTATTTGAAAAAATTTAAATGATATCAATTTTCAAATTAACAGGGTTTTACTGTATAGTATTCATAATTTAATATATTTTCTTCATTTTTGTGCAAATTTATATGTGATACAAAATTTAAACAAAACTATCAGCACCTCAACATATCTGTGAATATCAGAGCTGATTATTCATTATACACATATAGTAGCAATTTAACTTATTAAAACAAATAATATAAGAGCTCTTTAATTTCTAAATGAGAGAGTATTTGTCGCTAAACTGTGTATTGGCTTATTCAGTTTTGAATATGGAAAAGAAAAATGAATAAAGATGGTGGCAAAGATTGTTTCATTTGTCAAAGTCATTGCAGCATTTTGTGACCTCCAATAAAATTGATTTCTCTTGCAAAATAAAATCTACTCTTGAAAAACAAATATCATCCAGTGGTTTGAAAAATACTACCAAGGAGATAATATCGATAAGTTCACATGGATACACAGAAAGACTGCAATACATTCGCTAATGGACAATCGGAGCACCGTGAAAAAATCCTCACGAATATTTGGAAATCGTTGCAAAAAGGTGCGGTATTTATTTTGACCAAAGTTCTCTCTTTTTACATTAAACATTCAAAATCATCTGAGAAAGAACATTCAATAATATCTATGATTTGTATATTTTTATTGGCGTAGCCGAATTTACATAATGCAAAAAATATTATACTGAACCACAACAGGTCTGCAGAAGATGGTTTATATTCAAATTGGTTAGAACTTATGAGTCAACTTTATATGTTCTTAGGGCTGGTTGTATTAACTTGGATTATGGTTGGCGACGACTGTTTAAATCATATTTATTCAATTTTTCGACATTGTGGTATTGGTAATGGCTTATCCTATCCATAATCCACAGTAGACCACATACATCACCCACCCTCCTTTTCATTTATCTTGTGGCATATAAATGTAAATTTATCAAAACCTGATGCAAAAAACAAATTTGTTGTCAACAATGCCCAATAGCAAAATTCATTTAGAGGTGCATCAAATTCTATTTCTTCTGACAAAAAGTATTGTTTGAGGTCTAAGTAAATAACTTTTCCTGTTAAGAATATACATTAGAAAAATCTGAGCATCCGACATAATATTGTACATTTCGAGAGTACAATGTCGAAAAATTGATTATAGACGTACCACTATAACTAGGCGTGCGAGGGAGGACGTTCCTATCGCGTAACAGAAGTTGTCAGGGTGTAAATTTATTACACAATACGTAATGTACAGAATGTCCGGTGACCTGTGTCGTATTAAATAGAGAAATTTGGTCAGGCAGCACTAAAGAAACCATGGAGTAATGGCGGCCGTTCTATCTGTCAAAGTCAGATAGACGGTAAAATCGGTCCATTATTCGCTTTTTCAGCTTCGCAAAACTTTAATACTTCATTGGCAATTGTTCTTGCACCATTCCGGACTGTTTAGGATATTTCGGACATAATAATTCAGTGTATATTGGTAATCAAGATGTCACAGCTCGCGCTCAAAGAAGAGAATGAACTGAATGACAGGGCGAGGGGTTACCGCCGGGTGCGGGCGGGGCGGATTTTAGTTCAAAATTCGCCGCACGCCAAGTTACGTTGAGTAAGCAATAAGAACAATTTTGATGACAGACGTCAAGAATGCGAATCGACTTAAACGAGAACTGCGGTGTAAACTGTCATATTTAAGTTGATATCGGCCCTTAGAGTATATCATTATCAGTCTTGCTACCAAACAAACGTACCAACAAAAATAAAAAAGGATAATTTTATCACAATTTTTGTTTCATTTGAGAAAATTTTGGGATGTGGTGTGACATTAGCTCTCATATATTATTTCCAGCGACGGTGAGATCATTTCCTTTGGTTTCTGCACCTCGAGCCCTGTCACTATCCAGAGAGCTCTTGACCTCGTTTTTGTTGCGCCTGTTCAGTCTGACGAGTGTCGAGCGGCCGAAGTTGACGTCTAGGGAAGGTGCCACTCCGTGAACGTTGGTTTCGTGCTTATTTCGATGTGCCTTGCGTCCGAACTTGGTGCCGCACAGTCGGCACTCAAACTTCTTTTCCCCTGTATGTGTGAGCATGTGGTAAACGAGATTGCTGTAAAATATATACATATAATCTTTATTTATGAAAACAGCATATATGTACTCTAGAGTTTTTCAAATTGTTTTTATTACTTTTGTAAATTAAAAAACAATAACCACAATATAATTTTTTTTTTTAAATAGAGATGCGAACACGGAATACGTGTCACATCAATATTCTTACTATTTCCAAACTAAGGTAAACGCTTGTGCTATGAAAATAGGGCTAACTTGCTGGTATGGAGTGAGATTCGAACCCGCAACCTTTGGATCACGAGGTGAGAGTCCAACCACAAGACCAACAAGCTACCAAATAGCTTCATCTCTGTGAGACATCTATAAATATTGTGTTTGTGAAAAAAAAATTAACATACTCAAAAATATTGGGCTAAAGCCAAGATGTTGACACTTATAACAAATCCTTCTGAGAGTAAGTATCCTCGAGTTAAGTGTCCTGATTTCGAAATAAAAGAGAATAGACGTGCAAATAAATATTAAAGAAAACATTAAACTTTAAAGTTTCAAATATTTCACCATACATTTTGTGAACAAAAAAAAATATTGTGCATTGTTTTATTCACGTCCAGTATTCATTATATATATCTATGATTCGCGTGAAAATTTGATATTTTCTTGAAATAAAATTCTCCTCATGTAAATCTTGTCTATGATCACTTTATCCTCAGATTATCGCCTATCAGATGTCAAAATATATGGTTGAATTTTTGAAACATTAAATTGTAATATTTTCTTTAATACAGTAAAACCTTACCTTGAATTCCGTATTAACAGGATTTCACATAATTCAAAATGTTTTTTTGGGTCTCCTGTATTTCAAATTAATGAGGCTCTACTGTACTTGTTTGCGCGTTGTTTCTGCTTTATTTTGAAATCAGGACACTCAACTATATCGAGGATACTTACTCTCAGAGGGAGCTGATATAAGTGCCACCATCTTGAATTATGCCAAACATAGAGTAGCTTGTTGGTCTCGTGGTTAGGACTCTCGCCTCGTGATCCAAAGTTCGCGGGTTCGAATCTCACTAAAGACCAGCAAGTTGGTCCTATTTTCATAGCACAAGCATTTAGCTTAATTTGAAAATAGTAAGAATATTGATGTGGCACGTACTCCGTGTTGGCATCTCTATTTAAAAAATATATATATTTAAAAAAATAATAATAATAAACATCAATAGTCCAAGTGAAATGATGTTGTATTAGTTTAGGTATAAAACCATTAATGTCAAATATCTCAGTTTGAATTGGGTTTGGCTTTATATGTAATAAAAATTAATTACATTAATCAGCAATTCTTATTTTTGAAACATCATTTTATGGCACATTGATAGACACCAATACCAGAGAATATGAAAAATTCACACTATTCTGCATGACAAAATGTGTCAACCACTACCACTGGATAAAGCAATACATATACGTTTAGCAAGGGCGGTATGCAGTGAGAACATAAAGCGTGACTTTTCCTATATTTTGAAAAAAAAATATTATTAAGATTTTAATATTTCATAATATTCTGTCAGATAAATATTTCATTTCGATTTTTTTCCCAAATATACGTTTATGTAAAAGTCATGCTTCAACATTTTCACTGCACCCGCCTGACTTATAGCATGAGGATTAGGGTAACAAAATCAAATCATCTCTTTGGTAATGGTAATTAATATTCAACAATGGAATTGTTAATTTATCATATGTACCTGGCAGCCACAAAAGACTTCTCACACAGCTGGCAGCGATGGTCTCTTATATTCTTATGCCGTTTCTCGTGGTTGTATCGAGCTTGATAGGAGACAAAAGCCTTTTCACAGAATGAACACTTGTAGTTTTTTTCTTTAGTGTGATGGTATCTGGAAAAAATATTAATTGAAAACAATGTTTTTCATATGTATAATACTAGTATTGTTTTCTCAGAACATACATATAAAATTAAATTAATTAAATGAATCTACGTTTACTATGTCATGAGAATGACTACAGATGTCTTAAGCATACTCCCTTCAAATATATGAAAGGTTTTTAGATTTGGAACATATATACAACTTTCAAAAATTTTATGAGAGTAATCATGGTAATGGTAGTGGAGTGATCATTTAAGCCAGCTCATACAGGGCGTAAGCCTTGTGTCATCCTATAAAAAGGCTTACACACACATATCTCATATAAATATAGCTTTGTATTTGTGAGGCTTCTATAATTTATCTTAATTAAAAATTAATTCAATTCACAGAGTATACATTTTTTTTTTCCAACAGAGAACCACAAATATGTATATACATCGGGTAATTTGGTATTAGAAATGTCGCTATCTTTGTATTAGCATAATATATATTACATTTTAAAAATGATTTTTCGAAATGTGCAAAAATACAGACATTTTTCACAAAATTAATGTTTTTTTCATGGATTTTTGGTATGTTCCGCATAATTCGAAATGTTTTTTTTGCATCCCTTGAATTTCGAATTAATGAGGTTCTACTGTACTTAGAGTTCTTATGCATGTATAATAAAAATGCTTTCAGAGGATGTAATGTAATGTAGTTGAAATCAAAACACAATACAGAACTAAAACAGTAATGTGTGTGTTTTGTATTGTGTTTTGATTTCAATTCCCCAGTCGGTTTTCAATGAGTCATTGTTTGTATAAAATTTGATTATAGAAATAAAACTAAGCATAACGTAATTATCTATGACTAGAAATAAAACTGGTGCACCAACCTAATATGTATCATGAGTTGTTGCTTGGTCCTCGCACCGTGGGAACAATATTGACAAACAAATGGCCGGTCGTCTGTGTGACTGGTCCTAAGGAAAAATGATGAACAAATTTGAATTAAAGTAAAATCAAGTAAGATGAATCCCTTAGAAGAAATATATCAATTGAATTTCCTTTGATTTTAAAATAAGTTAGCTTATATAAACTATTAACCCTTTCCACTCCAAGCCTTTTTTTGTTTTTAATCCACAAGCTCCATGCCAAAATTGTGTTTTTTTTTTTTTAATATAATGGATTTTTTCTTATCTGAAAACTTTTATTTTGCGAGTTGTTACATGTTACTATATCATTATTGTTAATTATATTCTTTATGATTAATTCCGGTAAGGTATTTTTCAAAACAAATCCCGGGACAAAACAAAGGTTTTCCTCACATGTTTTGCAAAAATACCATGTTTTTTCTCCCATTCGTTATTTTTCTATTGGAGCAGACAGAATAATTTGTGTGCTATCTTCCTAGTTGTAAATACATAAAAGGAGAGATTCCATTGAGACGTTGTTGCGTATCTGCTGCGTCCACGGGTCTACGATTTGAATTATTACATTTGGAACTTACGCATGTTGTTTAAGCATGCTGGGTATAGCAAAAGCTCTTCCACAGCCTGGATAGGTACACAGACAGGGCAGATTGTTGTCATGCTGTCTCATGTGCAATGACAGGCTGTACGGCTTCAAGAAAACGGCGGCGCAACGCTCACACTGGGAGGGACTCCGCTCCCCATGTACCCGCTCTTTGTGAAGTTTTTCATTTCTAAAAGCTGCAATGTACAATTTCAATCCAATTAATTAATCTATTTAAACCTTAATGTTTATTTTTTTGACTCATCTTATTAATTATTAAAATCAGAAGTATGTTTAGGAGGAAAGTGACTAGTCACCCAACCTTTTTAGGTACCTAATTAGTTTTGTAATTCTTTTTTCCGGCAGTATTTATTTATATTCTCTTGGATTACAGACATTTTTGAAAAAAAATTCTTGCAAAGATATTTGCTTGTTTTCAGTGTAGACAAACTCTATTCATGGGCATGAAACAGGGGTACATGAGTGAAACGACCAACCTACATCCGATACCAATAAAAAGCTGTGTCATGTTGCAATGAAATATTGACAAAAAGAACAATGCTGTAAATTTTTTTTGAAGTTATAAACATAACAGGTATCGATAGAACATGCCTGATCTATTGTGAGCTTGGTGCATAATTATAATGAGAGGTGTGGTAAAGTTAAGATTCAGTGTAAATCTACACTAAATTTAAAATCTTTTTAGAATGTAGTCTGCTGTGAAAGGTATAAAAGCAAAGGCAGCAATATCCCATAGATAAATGCAAAAAACCTGTCACTACTCAAGGAAATTTCTCTGGAATCTATGAAACCTACATCGTATGAGAAATAAGTTTTTAGAAACAAATGCCATATCAGTTTTTCTTTTATTTAGTGAATAAATAATGGAATGATGTAAATATGGAATTGGTGTATTTGCTACAAAGTAGTGAACATCGCCGCTTTTGCTATTTACATAATTGAATATTGCTGTCTTTGCTATGATGTTTCATTTTAATATCGAACTCTCACTGCGTGAAGCGGCCATTTTGTCACGTGACATATCCTTGGGGACAGAGGTGGATATTGCTGCCTTTATACCTCTCTATTATGCTACGATAAAGATGCGCCGACATTTCATATCTGTATGCTCTCTAAAAAGTAATATAACAAATTAAAGGTACATAGCAAATTTCTTTGAAAACTGAAAAACTCACTTTTTTGGCAAGGTTCGCAAAAATATGGTGGGTTAATTTTCCGCGCCCTCTTCAACTTTTTAAGTTCCACTTTTTCATTGTCAAATAATTCATCATTATCATTTTCATTAGCATAATCGTCACCATGGACAGAAATCCCATCTGCAAAACTTTCTAATCCTTGGTTTTGTAAATTTTCCTCGGCATTATCTTCCAGCTCAATTGGTGGTTCGTCTTTTAATTTTTCTTCTTTGACGTAATTCAGGAGAAAATTGTTTATTTTTACAAATGTAGAATCGCATAACTTTTTAAACTTGTAAGCAGAAGATAGTTTTGATATACATTTACTGCAAATTTGTTTTGGGAAACCATCATTCTCATCTACCTGAAATCATGAATATATTTCGTTTGTTTGCCTTCCAATTTATTTTAATATTTTGTTAGTCTGTATTTAGTCCAGAAGCGAAAGAAAGTTTAATGAAACTAGAAAATTTAAATTTAACTCGACTCTTTATTTATTTAAATATTATACCTCATTCACAGAATTAAAAATGATATATTTCTCAGAACTTTTTTCATGACGATGAAATGATATTTCGCTTGTATAAAAGTAGAGCATCACAAAAATCAATGAATTATATAAAATCTAAAAATATTTTTAATTACACATTTTAAAAAGATTTTTAGGGCAAGATTATTACGTCCAAAGAAAATAAATATATTAGAATTATATTAATATTAGGCCGGAAACTTACTGATTTATCAGAGCAAAACTTAAGCATTTCGACGCAGGATATTTTAATTTTTTTTACCGTACATTTAGTTGTAAACAGTGGTTTTAGAGCCCCTCTTTTTAAACAAATCCTACAAATTTGATCCAGTTGCATTATAGTTTTATTACCACTGATGGATTTAATTTGAAAATAATATTCATAAGTTATGGTCCCGATAAACAATTTGATTACTAATCATTTATCATTCAAACTGATAATCATACAGGCGACGACATAACATATTCTGTGCGACATAACAAGTTTGGAAATAAATTGAAATGTCAAATTGTGTCAAATCAAATTTTTTGACGCTAAAATAATAAATTGCCAATGTCAATAATTATTATTTATTCTGATGGTACCTACTTAAACTACGATCTTGTTTTTTAACAAAGCGCCAAATAAGATAAAAAATATAACTTATGAAAAATTTATTTGTTTCAACCACACTTCCACGAAAACGCATAACATTACAGAGCCCCCTAGCCATCTCTCCTGAAGTGCTATATTATTTATTACCGTTTTGACATATTATATTATGCAATGCTATATGCATACAACCAATCATTTTAGATTTTCATGGCAGTGGTTCCTAAAATTTTCTACTTATTCCACACTAGCGACCCGGCCCGGCTTCGGTTTTGTTTTTATAAAGATAAACTCGTAATATATTCTAAAATATTTAATTTAACGATTTTTTTGTACAAGACAAATTTGATCTGCGGTAAATGCTTAAGGTTAATAAGATGTTTAATTTCGTTAGGATTAATACTGAATTGGTCAAAATTGCTAGAATGTTAACCATTATATCTTAGTTATATATACATTTGATGAAATTTTATAGACAAAAATGGTTGGAGTAAGCTTACTTTAAAATATTGATATATGTTACTAATGATTTTTTTGTAGATAATTTAATTTTACGCAATTATTTCCTACACGATTTTTTTGTATCTCTAACAGATTAGGCAGCGTTTCCTTGAAAGAACTTTAGCGGCAATTTTTTTCCTGTCTTGATTTAATGTAATTTAATCCCGTTAATGCTTAGCTCCTATATGTGCTAGGGAAATTTTGAATACATTAAAAATTTCCTGAATAAATGCAGACATAACAGTAAAAACCGAATACAAATCTGTTCAGTGGTTCTCGGGATTAGCGCGGTCGTACAGACAAACAGACAAACAGACAAACAGAGGGACAGACGCTCTATACTATGTATTGATTTTTAGCATTCTGTGATACACACCTTCATAAATTTCATAAGTTTTATCCTTCCTACAATTTACTACCCATAAAATAATTGAAAATAGGTATTATAATTTAAATATTACAGAACCTAACGCAAGGAGACAGGAAAAAACTGTGCAAATTTCACAATGCCAGAACTTACCGTTCGATAGTTCTTACTTATAAAGATTAGAAAAAAATATTTAATGTAATTCTTTATTTTGAAAAATACTACTTTTTCATAACAAATATATACCTTTCAAAATCTATTTAGAATCTTTGAGATTTACAATTTATGTATAGTTAATTATGTGAATATACATATTTAATGTAGTGTCGAAATTATATTATACATTAGCAGTTCGTGGCCGGCGTTGCCCGAGTTTAGAAATTAGCTACAAATAAGTTTGTTGGGGGGGGGGGACAAAGGTTCCATTGTTTTGCAAAGTCTCTAATAAAAACAATGTTTCAATTTAATTTAGGCTAGAGGTGTTTAGGGAGAAATGTACAGATTTGCATGAAAATTATATCAGGAAGATGAGGAGAGGTGGAGAGGGAGGGGAGAGGTGGAGAGGGAGGGGAGAAATGTCGCCTATGTTACCCGCCGGATCCTAAAGAATAAATATGAAAATTTTGAGTCTGATCGGTCGAATGGTATAGATTTGCTTGGAAAATATATCAGGAGGAGGCAGAGGGGAAAAATGTCATCTACGTTACCCGCCGGGTCCTAAAGAATAAGTATGCAAAATTTGGGTCAAATAGGTCAAACGGTGAAGATTTGTATATCGGGAGAGGGGGTAAAGGGGAAAGGGGAACGTCACCTATATTACCCGACGGTTTTTACAGAATAAGTACATAAATTTTGGGTCAGATCGGTCAAACGATGCAAACTTTAAAAGAAAATATGTCAGTGGGAGGGGGTAAATGTTGCTTATTTTACCCGTCGGGTCCTATAGAATAAGTGTACAAAATTTAAGTCAAATCAGTTGAATGGTGCAGATTTTTATAGAGAACAGAAAAAAGACATACATTGTTTCATATTTTTTTGACAAATACTGTAAATTTTGACACAATTTGCGAACGCAACGTTGTGTCAAAATTTCAAATCAATCAACCGAAGTATTTTTTGAGTTTTGCGAACACAAACATACGCAGGCTGAATATTTATATATAAAATAGGGCGCTTGGGTCCATCCAGGTCAATCCAGGTCCATCCAGGTCATAGATAACATAATAATAATCCAGGTCCATCGGGTCCATCTTGGGTCATGTGGTCATGTGTTGATCATATGTATTATTATGTTATCTATGGTCATATGTCAGTGTTTTTGTTTTCTAATATATGGCAACTTATTTATAAATGTCAAAATTTACAAGTGTCAAAGTCAAAATTTTGTCACTAAAAGCCATCTTAAAGCTTTCAATATCAAAGATTCAAAGCTTAACAATATCAAAGAACAATGGTTGATATAAATTATTCTTCTTTAAATGTTTTTAAATATAAAAACTACAACTTCAAGTTTTTGTTAATTTCTAGTGTAGCCGTAATATTATGTATTGACGTGTTTTGTTATTCTTCTTCGTTAGTAGCCATTTAATAGTTGATACAAATTTTTCGTGAATCAAGAAAAATATTTATCTGAAGTTATATCCCAATAAATCATAAAAATGACGTCTCTCGATAACGCAATGGAAATGTTGATAGTAGCTCAAAATGTTATTGAAGAGCAAAAAGAAAAAATAAAAATGCTACATTACAAAACGAGAAAGATGAAGAGCAAAATTACAGCATTAGAACGAAAACTCGTGGAATCTAAACATGTGAAATCTGAAAAGGTATTTTTAAGTTCACGGTGTATATCTATACGTCTTTCTGTATGTAATTAGAAAGCAAATCAGTTCATAAAACATTCCTGTTCACAGTGGACCCTTAATATTCATCCATGCTATTTTTTTTTCGACAATCATTCCGTTTTTCTCAAAATATTTTTGTTTGATATTCACCCGAAAAGTCGATGTTTGTGTCAACTGTCACAGAAATGCTGGTGAACTATTAGCACACCATCACCAGTATTAACATTACCTGGTGTCATAATAGAAGGTGATTCCCCTTCCAAACAATAGCCTAACCTTTGTAAATAAAAACTCAACAACAATCTTTTTTCATCCAAAGGGTAAATTTCTGGTTAATGTTTTTTTGCATATTTATCTAGGCCTACAGTATATTTACAGCATCAAGACGAGGAAATCTCTTTTTTATAACGACAAACCATCAATAAGTAGTGGTTAATACATAATTAAAATGTATTTGGAATGATTTCCAAGATAATTTTTTTTTGTTAAAAAATAGATATACAAAATTTGGGGCTGGGAATAGGTTTAAACATTTTTTGTTAATTTCTATGAGAAATTTTGTTTTATATTTGAAGACGTCCCTATAAAAATATTCTATACAGGATGTCTCATGGTAGCAAAAAATTTTTGCGAAAAAATTTTACAGGTAGGTTTTTGGCTTGATAATGGAGTCAAAAAATTTCAGGCAACCATGACCTTGATATCAATGATATGCAATATAAAAGTTTTAATTTTTTTTCAATATTTCTGACTTATTTATTGCAAAAATTTAAACTATCATTGCAGTAACTTATATCGATCTTGAAAAATTAATTCGCTTTAATACAAGTCGAATAAAATTATAAAAAAAACTTGCAAAAATTAAAAATATAATTTTTTATTGAAAAATAGAACTTGTAATTAAAGCGACTGAATTTTTAAGAATCAATATAAGTTAGTGTAATGATGTTCAACTTTTTACAATAAATTAGTAGAAAGATTTTAAAAAATGTAAACTTTGATATTTCATAACTCCATAACTTTTAATATTATTAGGTCATAGTTGCTTGAACATTTTTGAATCGTTATCAAAGCAGCAGTTCACCTGTAAAGTTTTTGCTACTAGCTATGAGACACTTGTATAGTACATCAGGTTACAAAGTGATTTTATTGTTTTGAAATAGTCCATATAACAGTATGCAATCCATGTGCAATATTATATTTTTCATGATTTCAACTTAGTCTTGCCGAAGTTCGATCTCAAAAGTTGGCTAACGTGGAAAAAGGGACTATATTTATTATCTATATTCATCTGGTAGTAATAAATGTGATGGAAGCCGACAGTACGACACTGACACTGGGATTGCTTAACAACTTGAATAAACAAAGAAAACGTAAAATTAATCTCAATAGTTGGAAAGTGAATATTAGGAAACAAAAAAAATTAATTCTGGTTATTTATTTAACTGTTTTTTCTCTCTCCTGTAAAATTTTATTTTTGCATATAGACCCTTTTTATAGGGAAGCCTTCATTTGTCCTTTTTGATATTCATCCTTCTCTCGGAAACGGATTAATGTTGAATGTTGAAGGTCCACTGTATTATATTTCCATTCATATTATAACTAAATGTACAAAATATGACTGCCTTAGTTTGTGTGAATGCACAACAAACTTTATTTCCAAATTATTATTTTTTATACAATGTGGATATATAAAAAGAGTTGGGAGCCTATACTGCCTCGCCATAGTGTATTTTTTGCTCTATAAAGGAATGATTAAATCCCTTGGAGATTCTTCAAAAATGTTCTTTTATAAAATTGTTATTTAACATTTCAGAAAGAATTTGGGACACAAACTAGTAGTGAAGATATTGATAAGAGTCTAGATAGTAAGTGTTCTTCAACGGTACCTTTGTGTGACCTGGTGGAGAAGTTGGAACTCAGCACCCATCCTAGAGATAATGAGAGGTGCATTTTGCTTTTGTTTCATTAACTTTTTATTTTATTTTTAATCTGGATATTGAGGTAATCTATTATGGTCCATATAACTCATATGAAGGGCAGCAATATCCCACTCAGGTGTTTCTGAGATAAAAAAGAGATTCTGAGAAATATCTCTGGAATCTATATCTTATTGAAAATAAGTTTTTAAAAACAATTGCCACCTCAGTTTTCCTTTTATATATGTGTATAAATAAATATTTTACTTTAAAATATAGATATTTCTTTGTTTACTATCAAATACTGGATATTGCTGTTTGCTATTTACATAATTGCATATTTGCTGCCTTTGCTTTTAATAGTAATTTGGAAACATGGTTTTGGAAGGGATAGAGCTATATTTCCTATAAGATCTTGAATTCGGTATATTCTTAAATAGGTATCCTCGGTGAATATATTTAAAACAGCTTTTTAATACTTACACTAATATTTATAAAATTTATTAGATATGGAAAGAACCCTGTTAACTTCATTATATTTTTAGGCATTCCCTGGCGTCTACCAATTCAAAGAAGATTATATCCCACACCTCAAAAAGAACTGACAGTGAATCTATCAATGAAATATTTTTAAATGGTGCTACTACAAATTTATCTTCAAATCAGACAGACTCAAAGGAATTAATACAAAAGTTAAAAAATACTGATTCAGCCTCGGTTGCTAATATAGAAAACAGATTTGAATCAGAAATTTGTGAGAATATTAAACAAGAAAATATTTTAAATAATTTACCATCTTCTCAGGAAGATCATAATTTTATTTTACAGAACTTTCTAGATGAAGAGGAAGAAAGTAATGAAAATAATATCTCCAACACTATTTTTTCCAGTGAAAATAATATTGAAGGCATCCGGGATCAGAAATGTGTTCCAATATTTGAAGAAAATATTTCAAGAAATACAAATATGATGACTAACAACTTTTTGACAAATGAAAATGAAATTCCAACTGCAGATAACAAATTTTTTTTTCGCAGTTTAGAATCTGTAGTCACGCCTTATAGAAATGTAGTTGACACAGTTTCGATCGAAACTGAAAACATGCACGATTGTGATAAAATATCCCGAGAATATTTAAATATTGAAAATTCTTCGCAGTTGCAAGATGGTGGTGCTGTGAGCGTGACCAATTATCCGCCAGATACCAACAATAAGAGCTGTGATATTTTGGCTGATTTTTCTCAAACAAATTACAATTTGGTGAACTTTGAATTGTTGGAAAACTTATCCGAATCCCAAATGGATAACATGGAACTATTCAATGACCAGGAATTGAATTCACCATTGAACTTACCAGATGTTTCCAATGATAAAAAGATGCCAGTTGGCACCGAATGCAACAGTGAGTATTCAGTACCAAACGTCACCATGGAGACATTTCCAGACCCAGACATGTCCAAATCTTTAGAAATTTTGAATGATAGTCGAAAGAAAACAGATATTAAGAAAAATACAAAAATTAAATGTAAACGAAATGCAAGGGTCAAGATAAAGAGGAGTAAATTTTCTACTGGGACACACGGGTACAAACCACAAATAAGTCCAATTTGCAATAACATTTTAAATATTAGAAGTATTCTTTCACTTGATGACGGAGCCGCTGAAGAGATTATGAACTTTGAGAATAAAGAAGAAACAGAACAGGTTGCTTTTTAATGAATTTGTTTTAAATTACAATATTAATGATCTTATAATATTTGTAGATCCCAATAAAAAGTATTTTTGTGATATTAAAGACCAAATGGATTTATATAGGGTGGCCCATCGGGTACTGGATTTAAGTTACCCACCATTTTTTAAATATTTAATTTGTCAACCTTCATGTTTGATATTTGTAAATTACTGTCGTTGAGGTAACTAAAAATTAATTGTTATACAAATAACAATGAATTCTCGCTAAAGAAACTCACCTCCGCCCTTACAGAGTTCAGTTAACTAAAGAGCTCAAGACAATTCGCTAATTGGATGAGGAAAAACTAACGGTGAATAACATTTTGTAAGACATATTAGCAATGAATCTTATTTTCATTTGGATCTTGTTATTAATAAACATAATTGTCAAATTTGGGGCACTGAAGTTCCTTGCGTTATTCATGGAAAACCAATGCACCTACAACGAGCCCCCCTTTATATCCGACGTATCTGATGAGCCACCCACATATAACTTGAAATTCACTATAATTCGCAATTTTCAAAACTCACGAGTCCCAAAATGTTAGTTTCATAGTAGATTAACCCCAATAATTCGAAAACCCTGGTAATTCGCAATTAAAATAATTTTTAGCCCCTTAGGCCATAAATCAATACATTGTAATTCACAGAATTCGATTTATTTTTTAAATTTGACAAAATTAAAATAATATTTAGATAATTTCACAAGTGAGAAAAACTAATATGTTGATACCGGGTACTTTAGTAATAGAAATGTCACTATCTTTGTATTAGCATAATAAACATGTATTTTTTACACAATTATACCATGACATATTTTGGAAGCTTCCCTCTAATTCTCACCCTGAATACAGAACACATTAGTTATTGTTTTCAATGGCTATTAGAATCAACCATTGTGGTCAATTTTCAAACCTTTTTTTCATCACTTCTTGGAGTACAGTTATCGATTGTTATTAATAGATTGTTTATTTATGGTTTTTGTGTTTAATTTATAGAACTTCATATTTATTTTTAGCGAAACTTAAAATAAATTAAATTATATTAAATATTATTATTAAGTTCTGCGGGTTAACTATTTTTAGTGTGACAGCTGTTTCAGCTTGCAAAGCCATTATCAAAGAGTATATGATATACCACGTATAATCGACTTATTTATAAAATTTTAAGTTACCCCTTCCCCTTTAGAGTAATAAGATATTTTTGGTGAAGCCCTATATATAGGGCTTCACCAAAAATATCTTACAATGGCCTTGCAAGCCGAAACAGCTGTCACACTAAAAATAGTTAACCCGCAGAACTTAATAATAATATTTATTAAAATGTAATTTATTTTAAATTACACTAATAATAATATTTATTAAAATTTAATTCATTTTAAATTTCAGGAATAATAATTATTAAAATTTATTTTAAATTTCGCTAAAAATAAATAGATTGTTCTTTTCTAAGTGACATATCTATTTTTTTTCATTAATATTAAATTAATTTTAGTAATATATATTATTTTTTAAAATATCACAAAGAAAATTGTGATTCCAATAATTTATTATCAAAAGATCACCATCACATATGACTTATTTTAGTCACACTGCAGCAGTCAAGATCAGGCAGATGAACTCATCAGGATTGTAGAACAAGACCAAGTAGAATTCTTTGCCACAGATGACAAAGACACATTTATCATCAGTCTTAACAGTGACATGGATCCCGGCAGAATCAAACAGCTCCTAAATGATGGCACACTTAGTATTCATGTCGACGACAGTGACAAACACACTACAGAAAATGTTAGTGAAGAAGAAATATTTTTTAATGATATCAATGATGGAACCATAGATCATCCTTACATTAACAAAGAAAATCACAAACAAAATATGAATCACGTAGCATCTAGTAAATCGGAAACGGAAGTAAACGCCTTTGTAAATGGCACAAATGTGAATGAATGTCATGATTATCTGTCTGCGGGAAATTCAAATGAACAAGATTTAAAAATACCAAATTCCAATGGCCATTATTTATTGAAGCAGAATAGTACAAATCATGTCACTGAAAATGATGAAAGAAATTTGATTACAAAACCTGGGCAAGATTCTGAAAATGTAAATGATGTAAATATTGCTAAGGGAAGATTGAAAAGCAAAAAGATTTTCTCTTGCCAGAAATGTAAAAAGATATTTTACAAAAAAGATAACTACAAATCTCACATTGGTATGTAATTTTTAACAATCTTTTTAGTATCTTTAGGCATGACTTGTAATAATGACCCTTGAGTTCCAGGCAAGGGAACCGCAATCATTATATGGCGGAATAGTTAACAATAATAATGCACTAAATAACACTAGCAGTTGGCTATCGTCGATTATACTGACCGCTTTGCGGTCAATAGTGGTGGCTGCGCGACTATTAGTGTTTGCGATTAGCTATTGCCGATTGCCTGCTGCTTTTCATACGATTTTTTTATTTTTTGAAACTGGTAATGCCAAAACCATGCACTGCCTACTAGAATTTTTTTTTGAAGCGTATCATAATATAAATGATACATCGCTGTATACGCGTTCGAGTTTGACATATTTCCCACCATAGATTGTAACCAAAAAGTTGTGTCATAAATAGAGCTGCCTGCAAAGTAACAAAATTGACGTAAGAAAATATAAATACATATTTATGTATTTCGTCGTAAAGTGAATAGAATGTCAAAGAATGTATGTATAATATTTCTACACATTAAATAATATCTAAGTGTATTTTGAAATAAGGTGTATACCTCGTTTTAAAAAAAAAATAGATTTGATTAATTTTTGAAGCTGGCAATAGTAAAATAATGCAACTACTCGATGCATATTAAGTGGAATCATAATATAGATGCACTATTTTTGTTACTTATTTTATGTATTTGTTATTAAATCATGTTCAAAATTGTTGTAATGCATAAATGGTTTCCGGCTCTTCTGGGTTGTATTCGAACAGCTTTCAAATTATATTAAACTATTGTTTGAATATACATTATGATGCTGTAAAGATACATTTTGTAATGACGATTACATTAAATTTATATTTGAATTGTCACAAAAATATTTTCAAAAAAGTCACAGAGTTAAAATTCTCTTCACTGTATATAATCACAGTGTGGTGCGGCTGCTAATGTACTTTTGTAGCGAGTAAAAGAGCTAGAAGAGCGTGGTACTAATTTAAAGATAGGATGTCGTTATTCGAAGCTTGTCTGTCTTTTTATTTTGTTCATATCCTTGTAGCAACTCACAATAGCCGATGGAAGAGACACGCCTGTGAAACTTGTGGAGAGCGTTTTTCATGGAGGTCGAGTCTAGTGAGACACGTTTCTTCCAAACATCTTCCACCAGCAGCGTGTAATCTCTGTCCCGCTATGTTTCCCAATCAATCAAAGGTAATTATTATATATTAATGTTAACGTTTTAAGCAATTACACACAAGTATGTTCATATTCTCAAGTATATATCTTTCCATTTAAGAAAGACAATTGAATTAGTATGCGTTAAGCCATGCGTACGAGGCACATCATTTCATTGTGTTGGTGTTTATATCCGTAAACACCAATAAAACGAAACAATTTTTGTCATACGTATAGCTTACAAATACCAATTCAATTGTCTTTCTTAAATAGAAAGAGTTCTACTTAATAGTTAGAGGTATCATATTATTTTTATTGACGTAAGTAGCACTCGAGAGCTTCCAAAAGAGAATGTAATACATATTCTATTTCAGTCCATACACATCAAGGTTTTGATGAAAGCTTAGCCAAAATCTTCTATAACAAGTTTACTAAATCAATTTTTATAAATATCAATAATTTTTATTTCTTTAATGTTATCACAATACATCTGAAAAATAATTATGTAAAAAGTGCAAGTATCAAAATATATAATTTTTATATGTAACAATGTCCATCACCAACGCTACCAAGTGGCCCAAATAATGATGAAATGTATAAAATAATAAAGTATAAAAAAGGGAAAAAAGTTTAATTCTCTATGTAACAATGATGATGTATAAAATAATAATGAGGTTTATAAAAAGCAAAAATATTGCAAAATTCTCAATGTAACAATGTCCATCACTGCGACACATAAAATCAACGATTAACAAAGAATGTACTAACATAACAATAATGTAGAGTATTTTTATTTCGATTTGGTATTTTTATTTACAGATAAAAGAACACATGGCCAATAAACATTTAAAAGAAAAAAAACACGCATGCACGTTCCCCGAGTGTGGACGAAAGTTTTTCAAGAAGTACAACCTCACAATTCACATCAGGTAATACTTCAATTAGCTGTACATGTGTCAAAAGTTTTTGTGCAAAGTAAATTCTCACATAACCATTTTATTGTGTTTTCCATAGAACGCATACAAAAGAACATCTTTACGCCTGCAGTATTTGTGGCACAACATTCGGTCACATATCGCATAAAATACGCCACGAACGCACACATTACACGCCTCTTCCAATCCACGGACAGAAGTAAGTAGTCAAAACATTTATTTTAGTTAAGCGCTTATATTTTATTACTAGAGCTCCTCCGATCCAAGATAACATACATGGCGGCTGACATTTTTGCTGATAGTATAACTGTGTATAGGACAAAGCTGATACAATTCTTTACATCTCAACGAAATGGAAATGGACAGTAAATTTTTCTGTATTATTATTTTACCTTTAACCATTATTACTTGTACCTTTAACTGTATTATTATTTTATCTGTCTTATGTTTTTCTGTATTATTATTATTATTAATACCTTTTAACTATTATTATTGTAACTTTTAACTGTATTATTATTTTAACTGTCTTATGTTATTTTAAAAAAAAAATTATTCTGTATATTTGTAAAAGCCCATGAGGGCGTTAAATAAATAAATAAATAAATAAAATAAATAAATAAATAAAATAAATAAATAAATGTATTCAGCTTTAGGAACCTCAAACTTGGCTTATCATTAGTGTTCATTAAATTGGCTTGGTTTTTGTATGAATGTCTGAGAAGTTTCATGATGCTAATAATGCTATGTTAATGGAATTAAAACATAGATCAAAACTAATAAACCTGTGAAAATAAATTTGAAATCTGTCAATAAATAACTGAAAATAATAATATTCAAGTAAGTGTATTTTAATGCGGAATGATTGACCTCCAACTCGCCTGTGACGTCGTGCGTCTGCCGGGCGCCGGAGCATGAGCCACAATGTACACCGGGTACGAGAGATGACATCACGCGACTCCACCGAACTGAACAAAATTATTCATGCAAAACGCAAATTTAAAATTCTATAACTTTGTTAGTTCTTATGATATCTTAATTCAGACTTTCGTTCAATTTTATACAAATTTTAATTTCCATTCATTGAAGAAAAATAGGAAACTCCTCCGTTGAGCGTATATGTATTGTAGTTTACCCACATTGAAGAAAGGTTCATCATCTCTGGTACAGATAATAATTTTGATCTGATCTGACCTACGAAGCATAATTAAGTAGTTTTAAACTGATATATATTAACTGTTTGTACTTTTTGTTTTCAGATTGACACGTTACAAAGCTCCAGCAACTGCATTTACCAATAGTAATAACAATATTGCCGACTTATAAGATTTATCAATAATAATTTTATATTAATTATCAAGGCTGATTATATTTTATGTTATTTTATTATAAATTACAGGACTACTCCCACCAGTTTCATTGACTTATATTATTTTATAAAAATATTATTTTCAAAAAGACAAATTAGTACTCCTTTGAGTGAAAAATGTTGTATTACGCTACACCATGTACTTAACCTGCTCTAGCCCAAAAGATAATCAAAATCAGTTCTTTAATTCATCTTTAACGAAAAAAAATTTACAGTTCTTAAAACATTTCAAATTTGGGATTCAACAAACCACCAATAATATCCACAGTAAAACCTCGTTAATTCGAAATTCAAGGGACCCGAAAAATAATTTTAGAATTATAGGGGCCGCCGTTAATTCTAAATTTTAGGTACAAAAAAAATCGCGGTGCGATTGTGAAATTTGCCAAAAACATAAAACTCTCAAAAAACCCGTTAATTTTGTTAAATTTATGCTTATATTTAAAGAAATCACTTTGAAAATGCAATATTTACATATTATGTTAATGCAAAGATCGCGACATTTTGAGATATTTGGTGTTCTCACTCGCGAAAAAATCTTTTTTCCATTTCCGTCACGTCTGGATGGTGGCCATATTCAAAAATGTTTTGTTTTACTTGAATTTATGGAACGCTTCTTCAATCTTCACACGAGTTTAAGTTTTGATTCCGCCTTTTTCCGGCTCAAACCAACAATAAATACATGAAACAATAAGATAAGTCATTAATAACATCTTACAAAGAAAATTAAACATAGTTATTAGGGAAAAAATTGAACTAAAGACAAATTTAAAAACATGAAAAACAATATAAAACGCGTTTAGGTATGAGAATTAGCGCAAACACCACCCGCCGCAAACTAGGGATTGGCGTTGAATGGACGGACAAGTTGAAATCAACCGTTGACGTTGCATCGACGCGTCGACGGTTTACGTTTATCGCATGGACTAGTTGAATTCGTAGACGGTGGACGGCGGACGCCGTGGACGGTGGACGATTCGAGATTCAACGTAATGCAAAGCAACGAGCGAGAGCAAGACAAAACGTCTCCGTTTATTTCTCTCTCATCTCTCGCTGTCGACTTGTAGCAATACCTCCTAGACAATACTTGTAGACGCCATAGACGGCTCGACGGGTAATTTCATTTCAACTCTAAAGTACACGATCATAGAGTGCAGATCTGTGTACACGAACTATGACAGAGATTTGAAATTTGAATGCATGCGTAGGGAGAGATAGGCTTAATAAGCTATTATCTATTATTTTTTACTTGATTTTTTGCGATGTGCACGTGCGACGTTTCGGTGAATTCCCAATTTTACGCTGTATAAAATAAAATAATTCTGTTTAATTATTTTATTTTTTATTGAACTATTATTAATTAACAGGCCGGCTAGATATTTTTCTAAAATCAATATTTTATTCGATCGATCTCGACTTCTTATATCTACCTGAAAAGGGACGGTAAAATTTAATTATTGTGTTATTTCGTTACTTTTCAACTTTAGCATATAAATGATAAACAAACTTGTAGGGAATAAAATTTTCTATACCTAACTATGGTCCTTATTCAGGAGTCCAACATTAATTATTATATATGTAATATAATCTTGAATTTAGGTTTAATTAATTTTTATTAAAAATTCCCTATTTTCAACTTTATAGATAAAAAAATAAATCTATTATAATTTTGTTTACACCACTTTTTATTGGTTTTTTTTACATGTTTCGGGAACAATGTTCCTTTTCTCAGATTGAGCCTTAAACTAAAGTTGACAAATAATACAGATATATTTATTTATTAATAATGTCACCACATAGTGAAAGCCTGACTTTGAAAGAAGTAATCTTCAATAAATTCCTAGATAATATCTCAAATGTAAAGTATTTTTAAATTATGTATTTATTTATAAATTTATAGATAATAAATAAATGTAAAGGTTTTTATCATTTTATTTAACTTGTATTGAAACGAATGAATTTTTCGTAATCGATTTGAGTTAGTGTAGTGATAGTCCAACGTTTTACAAAAAATAAGTCAGACATATTGAAAAAATTCAAACTTTGATGTCGCATATCTCCATAACTATTGATATTAGGTCATGATAGCTTTCGACTCATAATCAAGGCAGGAATATAGTCCTGCGAGGTTATTAATGTTTTCCAAATAACCCTGTACACATGTAATGATGTGTACCTAATATATTTTTTTATACACACATTACTGCTTTGTACTTTATATTTTTAATTTTTATACTCATATTTTAATGCTTATACCCGATACTTTCACTGCTTATATATGTAGTTTATATTTATATTTTACTGCTTACACCTGATATTGTTGTGTATACCTACTTCTTTCTTTATTATATATAGAAAGAAGTATATAAAACAATATGTAAAAGCCTATAATGTGCGTAAACAAATAAATAATAAAATATTTATTTTTACATATAAGCACAAGTAGCGGTTTTACTTTCCCCGAAACTATATTCCTTCGAACTTCTTTAAATTTTAATAATTAACGTACTAAAAATAGCCAACGCAGCCAGCGTCGCGTCGAACCGTAGACAGTTGACCATCGTACCGATGTTTAGATAGAACGTCCGCGACGTCCGCGTAACGAAGTTGACGCGTCAACCAGTTGACGAATTCAACTAGTTGATCGTCTCGTCGATGGACGGACGTGGACGGTCTCGTTTCGTCGACGGTAAATACGTCGACGATCCATCCCTACCGCAAACTAAACTATCCGCGCATATCAAGACAGCCAACTGAAGAAAACATACACAGGATTCCCCAATTTTAGGTATCGTGTCACAATATGTATAGAAAATGGACATTCCATAAGGTACCGTGAATTGATTGCGAAATACGCTAAGAATCGTAAAATTCACGAAAAAGCCATTAATTTTGTGAAAAATGTCTGTTTTTCATATTTCAAGAAATCATTTCGAAAACGCAATGTTTATTACGCTAAAACAAAGATCGCGACATTTCAAAGTACCCGATATTGACATATTTGTTGTTCTCACTTGTGAAAAAAATCGAAATATTTTTTCAATTTCGTCAAATTTCAAAAAAAATTCAATTTACGCTAACTAAAATGAATTGATTTATGGCGCAAGGGGCTAAAAAATATTTCGAATTACGAATTACCGGGGTTTTCGAATTATCGGGGCTAATTTACTACGAAATTCACATTTTGGGACTTACAAGTTTTAAAATTTTCGAATTATGGCGAATTTCGAATTATCGGGGTTTGAATTAACGGGGTTTTACTGTATTGATGGTTAGCTTAACTAATTTTAAAAGGACACAATGCGAAACATTAATCTGACAGATTTTTGTCAATTTATGTCTCCTATCGTCTCCTATAAGGCGACATTGGGTCCGAGGAGGTTAATGCATTATGTGGGTACTTTACACAAAATGATAAAAACCATTTTTGCACACTAAAAATAAAGATTTACAATTTTATTTATAAAGGTGAAATAGACAATTACAGTTGCCGGCGAACTTCTTGAAATTCTTTGACGTGGTGGGGGAATGCGCAGAAGACGAAATTTGGGTCTCTTTGGTGGAAACGTAGATGCGCAAACTTCCCCCCACTACGCCGTAGAATTTCAAGATGTTTGCCGGCTACTGTACATACTCAATGTGGTATGAAGGTACTTCATTTTATTCATTGCATATTATTAATAAAATGTAACACAATTTTTAATGGAGTTCATGACATGTTTCACCTGGAAAGCTTCCGCCCTATTAAATTGTGGTTACACATAATTATATCAAAACACCAACAATTTTTATTTAAACCACACTGATTCAGTGGAAATGAGAAAAAAAAATATTTTTGAGAAATTAACGATTAATTTATTTATTAAGATTTTATCCAAAACACAGGCTAGATTTATTGACTGAAAAAATTATAATAATCTATACATACATAAAACACAATTTCTGTGTGTCCCCTTTGGACCCTATATATATACACTTTGAACAATCTGAAAATAAATAAATAAAGACCTGCACAAAATATATACACCACTCTCCGGGCCACCCTACTCTCTCCCCCACGATAAATTTTGTTTTGTATTGAATGATTCAGAAAACGGTGGTGGATTGATGCTATTCGATCAAATTTGTTTGCAGTTACACTTTAGGATCCTACGAAAAACACAGGCTTCATCCCTTATATTGAATATCATCCGTTTCAAAATTTGCATAGTGCTTTGCTTGATTTTTTTTTTGCTCTCTGATCCTGACGAAAATGTAGTAACACAATCCTCTCCCTTCATATCCCCGGACGTCAAAACCATCCTAGACCTGGACTAAGTATTATTATTTATTATTTAATGGACATGCAGCATTCTGCTGATTCATATCTTATCTCGCAATAAATCAATTCTTTATTTCCTCAAAATGAGAATCCAATCTAACTTTGAATTGTACACATCGTTATTGTTTAGAGCCTGCACGATCACTCCTCACCCCTATCTTAAAATTAAAGTAATTTTAAATGCCGGGTATGGACTGATAACACGTAAATATAAAAAACCTGTACTTCATTTATCTTTAATCTTAACATATTTTTGTATTTTGACATCAACTTGTCGGTGTCGCTGCCCACACTCGACACAACTCCCAAAATAGATTATTTGTGTTTTATCTGCGGTTGTTCCGGTTGTTCATAGATAACGAAGTGTCATTTTGACAGATAAACGTACGGTTATTTTTCTTAGCGAAGGGAAAAACTTCATTTCAGAATGAAGACTTCAACACGCACACGTTCACCAATTTGAACACTACAATGTGTTCGCTTCATTTGTAGTCCTAGTCGGAGAGCGGCGAATGCTCTTTTAGTACACTCCGATACACCGGATCAGTCGTCCTTGACGTGTCGCCGCGAGCACTGGTTGTGGCGGGCGCGACGCGCGAACACGAATGAATGCATATTTTACTCTAGTTTTTGATGTCGTGTTTATATCACGTGACTCATATAGAATTGCGTGCCATATACACTAGATAATGATAATGATAATGTGCGTTTGATAATATTATGGAAAGAAATATTGTAGCCTTCCGAGTTTTAAAAAACCGTGTCCTAGGTATCACCATATATAAAATACTTTTAAAGTTATATACACCGTAACTGCCGTTTAAAAAATTAGCTTATACAAATGAACAATCGTATTCAAATGCTTCGCAAATAGTGTTCAATAACAACAAGGAAATTTTAAAATAACGAATAATTACGCATAAGCTGCCGTATTGATTCAAAACTTTGACATAAGCAATGTCATGCAAAAGCCGTGGTTGAAAAAGAGATGATCCTTATTTACAATATAATATATTATAACGTGCAAGTTATAATAGTTTAATATATTACAACGTATATATGTATATACACATATAATATAGGTATTTATATACCTAAAATCTTTAATGCGTGCGGTGATGTATAAAACAGCTGGAAACAAAAATAAACACACAAGAGTTTTAAAAACAATGTTTTAACATAGAATGCTAAAATAAACACACAAGGTGCAATGAATTGAAAAATGTCTATAAACAAATTTAATGTTTATGTAAAAAGTCTCGTATACACTGATAAAAATAGATTTAAAATGTTTTTAAACCGCATCCAAAAAATATGTTTTTAAACTTACTAAAACACTCGTCGTATGTTATTAAAATGTTTCACTAATTTAAAGATGTTAATTAAATACGGATAACTAAAATAACAAAAACAACTTACGAAATACTGTACGCAATACCAAAAAACCGAACAATTTTGTGATGTATATTTTCAATACGTATCTGTCACACAACACGAAACGCGAAGGTACATATATGAACTAATCTAATCACCTAATCAGTAATCAATAAATACATCAACTAATTACTCAATATAGTGCGAGTACAAAAAGGTACCTTTGTTGAACCTATGTAATAGGCTAATACAATGTACTGAATGTACCCATTGACCCATTCACTTAAATTTAATGGTCGCGTTTATATTTGTATGTGCGGTGAGGAGCGCCACCGCACATACAAATACTCACTGTGCTAAAAATTCAAAATGTGCTATTCAATTCATACTACATTGTGCGTTTTGTGCGATGTGCGTTTTGTGCGTTTTGTGCGATGTGCGTTTCGTGCGAGCTCGCACATGTGTAATGTGTACTATGTGTAGTGTGTGCAAAGACTGCAAAGGAGCGCGAGCGCCAGCCGTCGCACGTACAAATATGAACGCGACCAGATGGGTCCGCTCTGTACTGCGTAGAGTGCGTAGGACTACAAATGAAGTAAATGTGCGATTAAAAACGTGTGTAGTGTACGCTTCAGTACAATGTAGTACTACATTGTAGTACTTAGTACAGAGCGGACCCATCGCTAATTTTTCTCGTGTCGAGAAAGATTAGATAAGATTTTCTTTCGTCGAATCGTCTTGTTGTTTTTTTTGATAACTTCATTGCTGCTCCTGTCCATGATTGCGTACGGAGATTCGCCGGGAAGTTTGTTTTAAATTTTATTTATGATTTATTTCAAAATATGTGTATATTATTTATTCATACTGGCGGACCAACCGCGGGAGGTTATAGATTGATATTGGCCAGTAACAGAGATGAATATTTTACAAGACCGGCTGCGAGTGCTGCACCGTGGGAAGAAGATGACTCTGTGATTGGAGGTAAATTATTATAAATTCTGCTTTATTACCTGTATATTAAACACATGAATTAAAATAATAATTAGCATTATTTGAGGGATATAAAAGAAAAGGCAGAAATATCCCACTGGGATTTTACTGAGATAAATAAAAAATACCTGTCTTTTTACTTAATTTTTTATAATTAATCTATAAAAAAATTGAAACTATTTCATTGGATATTGCTGTTTCAGTCTAAAATCAACATCAATAATAATATATATTAATTTAAGATAAGCCAGAAATGTTGAAAAAAATATGCAAACTTTAATGTCGCTTATCTCTTTTTGCCCAAAGTGTAAAGAATATTTTATATCCAAAATTGTATGAAGAAGGCGCCCCTGAAGTTTATCCTACTAGTTACGAGACACTGTATATCTATAAAATTAATCTATAAAATTAAAATTATTATTTTTAAAACAGAGGAACAAAGTAGCATTTCATAAAAAATAAATTAAAAACTTGCAATTATTAAATAATGGTTGTATAAGCCAATTTGACAACTGACAGCTGATTTGTGCTCAGTTTGGTTTGCCATTTCACCATGAATAGACTGACTCCAGAACAACACTTGCAAATTTATTTTGAATTGTGGTATCGTAGTCATATTTAAACACCAACAGCATAAAATTATCTTTCCAATACAGTCGATACCATGGCCATTACCAAGGTTTTTACGGGTTTTATTTCATTTAAAGTTCTATACTTCTATTAAAAAAAACCCTTATTATACTGAGAACAAAATGAATATATTTAAGAACAGTTTATGCAATGCCTGGCTAGATGAGACGTTCTAAGGAAGTAACAGTAGTTCTGAAAGTTCTCAGGTTTGAATTAACAGTAAATTTACTTCAAACCTTAGAACTTTTACTAGATGCTACAGGTGCAGGCAACATTCCCTCTTAGCTGCGCAACCGCACCGCACTTTTGAAAATCCCACGCAGTTATCACAAGGTAAGCACGCCTTCCAAAAATCATAAAACCAAACAAAATTTCAGCTCGTAATTTAGAGTTTTCATTGAGTTCCTAACAAAAAAAAACTTGACTTTCTTTGTCATTTGAAACTGAAATGCCATCATAAAATTCATTACAGATTTCAATAATGAAAATCGGGGAAGTTTTTGTTTATTGCAGCAACACAAATTGTATGATTTATGAAATTTCTAGCCGATCGAATTATTAATGTGAATTTTAATTAAAAAGTATTGCATAAAAAAATATTTGAGAATCATCTTTCTTATACATATCATAGTTTTTTTAAATAAAATTGATCAAATAATGGTTATTATGTTATAAAATAAATTAAAATACTAAAATTATAATAGGTATTCGAATATGATATTTAACTGTATTTATGAATTTAAAAATTATGTCGCGCTCGCACATTTGGCGATTTGCCTGCCCAGGCTTTTGGTTTTCAGGGAATATTATGTGCAGTGTGCTTTAATTTTTAGGTGGTTCTCTAGGATTTCATAAATTTAAATTTTATACCCCTGCAAAACTCTTTATTCCAAAAGTCACCCATCTCGAGTGAGCCTGATTCATAAATACGTAAATTAATTTCAACATTTACATCACAGTCTGCATATCTAAAAGTTTTTAAACTATGATAGGTCCAAGATAAAAGTTTAAAGTCTAGCACAATCGATTTGATTCCAACAACCTTGCTTCTTCAACTCATTTTTGAGAAATTAGAATAAAAATCACGCAAAGGTCATTTTTCACATAATATTAGCATTGCCGTGTCATCAAGATTTTTGAAATGGTAAAAAATTTAATTGTTATTTCAGAAAATATGCAATCTGGTGTACAGTTCCATCCTAAGTAGTAAGTTTGTTCCAGTATGTTTCACATTATAGGAAGGAGTATTCAAAGTCATTCTCCATGAGGCTATTTAGAGCATGCATCATAATCTGTTCCACCTCCTTCATGCATTTCTCTATTGCGTGGAACATAAATAGTCATAGGATACCAGAATACGTTGAGTGTTCATGTTTCAAGCAATTTGTATTTCAGTCAATGTGCAGTTTAATTATGTATTATGGAAAATAGCTGATAGTTATTAATTACCCTATGGCCTTGATTAAAATTAATATTGCATTTCAGGCCGTGACATGGAGCCGGGGCGTGAGGGAGGAACCTGGCTAGCGAGTTGTCCTATTCGCAGGCGCATTGCCGCGCTACTCAACCTTCCCGGAATAGCGGCCCCTGAAAATGCGCGCGGTCAGTGAACACTTAAACGCTTCGGGGTATGAGCGAAATATACTCATCTGATATTTCATTTAATTAATTAGCTGACAAATTTATATTGCATGTATTACGGAAATGTTTGCCAAGATGATAACCATGAAATATAGTGTTCTTTATTTGTATTTATAAACAAATGTAAAACTGCCGATTAAAGTCTCCTGGTAACAGCTAGCAGAAACAGTACATTCCAAAGATACAAGTGTGAATGTATATGAATAGGAACCCACCGCGCTATTGTATTAAGAAAATACTGTTTGTTTTGCTAGAGTGCATTTATAGCTACCAGCACAATAGAGACTACTCAAAATTTGTCACTATTAGTAGGTTGCACAGCATATTAGAAATTTTAATGAATCACTATCAGTTAAACTTTGAACGCCAATCATGTTGTTTACACATGAAAACTGAAATGTTGTGATTTTTATAATCTAATCATCTTGTTATTGATAGAATTTGCATTTATAGACACCGTTCCTATTACCTTCCAGTCGTGAATATGCAAATAATTTTATTTGTTTTAAAAATTTTCAACTCTTATGTAATCAAACTGTTTACAAGTAATGCTTAAGTGTGAGTAATGTTTTTGCTAGCTTTTACCATACGGCCTGTACCGAAGTTCAAAGATCCATTATGTAAATCAATAATTCAATATTGTGACGACAGAATGGTATAGAAGTTTTTTCCAAAAATCAATATAATATACAATGTAAAAAATTATATTTCAGATGGCTTGCGATGGGGTGTTGCTTCGTTTGATATAAAATATTTGAAAAAATTATCTTTAGTGACGCCTAATTGATTTAATTTTTTTTTTATGTATTTGCTCTCCTGTAAAAAAAACAGATATGTAAAACCTACTGCCATCTCAGTACCAAACTTGATAATACATTTGCAAGAAAGTGAAATTGTGTTAAAATAATTGCATCCTATTAGGATTTAAAATGACACGCAGTAGAATCCCGAATATCAAGACTCGCTTGAACGCCTCGTGATCCAATGGTCGCGGGTTCGAATCTCAGCCCAGACTAGGAAGTTAGTCCTATTTTCATAGCACAAGCGTTTAGCTTAGTTTGAAAATAGTAAGAATATTGATGTGACGTATTCCGTGTTCGCATCTCTATTTATTTAAAAAAAAAAAAAAAAAAAAATTATATATTGGTCTCTTGCGGCGAATCCACAACTTAGATCTTTCACGCTAGGTCTTATTGCTATGCAAGTGAACAGAAACAGGATACTGACAAACAAGGAAAAAGTTGAACAACATAACAGAATGTTAGTTAACTTAGTAAAAACCATTACCAGATTTAAGGTCTACCGGTTTCGAGACGTACCCGTCTCTTCGTCAGGACCAACACTACACTACTATGTTCACAATACTATACACCACAACCATAGTATTGTTATACTTACTAATATTTATCACATGCATGTTAATCTTGTCAGAGACAAGCATGCACTAACTTGCCTACAGAACAATCAGGAATCTAACCGGAGAGAGTGAGAGTTAGATTCTGTTATAATGTCTAACCACAAAGTTAAAGCTTTAAATATTAATAATTGAATAACATTTTGCGCTATCTCATGCAGAAGCCTTCTGGGAGCCGCATTCAAAAATGTCTTGAGCGGCAAGATGAATTTGAAGCTACTCATCTGCTGCAACTTCTGATGTACGAATCCAAGATTTAATCGCAATGAAAATGACAAAATGTTTGCGTTAAAATTATATTAAAGTATACATATTTGCAGCTAAAATTATATGAACATTTAGGTACATATTGCACGTTCCGTAGAAAAGTGTTTTAAATAAAAAAAATACAATTTTACAGGAGATCAAAAAGTAAACTTGCAATCGCGTGTAAAAAATCTTTTACGCATTTAAAAAAATAAACAAAAAAATTGTTCATGCTGTGTGTTTATTTATCTACAACAAGCAATTATGTATTATCTTTGTAGACTTACATTGAAAATAATGTAATTAGGATAAATTCACATTTACGCGTCGGACGGCCGGTCGTTGTTCCACGGCAATCCTGACTATGTCTGTTAAAATACGAGGCAAGCAAGTGGTTAAAGTAATTAAAATTTATTGATAAATAATTTTATTTATGCATAGCTTGTTGGTGTAGTGGTTATGACTGTTGTCTAGTGATCCACCGGTGGATAGTTTGCATTCCAGGACACCGGCAAGTTATTTCTATTTTTATAGCACAATCGTTTGGCTTAATTTGAAAATAGTAAGAATAGTCATGCAACACATATTCCGTGTTCGCATCTCTATTTAAAAAATAATGAATTGATGCACTTAAAGAAGTTGACATGTATGACTATGTAGGAAGCAAATTAGACAGACTATTTACTAATGGAAATGATGAACAAGTGGTGAGCTAACTTTAATACAGTTTTCATGGGGCATAGAGGAATATTTATGTACTTCCCCATTACAAAATAAAACATAGATGAGATGTTTGATATGATTGTATTTGTACATATGTAAAGTTTAATATTCTTAAACAAGATCACTCCTGCAAATGTATGTTGTATAACAATGTGTAATAATTTGATATGTACTGAGATGCATTATATTCTATTTCCAATTAGTCCAGTTAATCTGGATTCTACTGTATGTGAACAAAGTACACATCCCTTCGCATTTGACATTTGTTATTTGAGATAAGAATGACGGTTGTTGTTAATATTTCATTATCATTTTCCATTCTATATTGGTTGGATTTATTCAATTCCATTTCACCTTAAACTCTTGTTAATATTCCATCTATTTCAAAAATTTAATTATTTTCTACAAATCTCTAGGAAGAGGATCTATTGTTACGAACTTTGTCTTGGGGAATCAATCGACCGAAGACTACTTGCAGGAATTCCATGAAAATGGGAAAGAATACACACCATTCAATCTAGTTACAGTTCACATAAAGTAAGTGAATTTTGTTACATGATTCTAAATTATTAAAGCAACCGCTTCATCAAGATTGGTGCACTCTAAGAATGTTATGTGATATTGGTGATGGGTAATTATGTATTAAAAAATGTTTGTAAGAATATATTGTCCCTTTAGAGGTAACACTCACTAAGGCCCAGTTGTTTCAAGTTGGATTAAAATAAAAGTTTGTTTAAAGCACAAATTTTTATGGAAACGGTTTGTTTGATTGGTGGAGAAAGCAAAAAATCTATGCTATAATGAACTTTTACTTTAATCCAACTTGATACAACCGGGCCTAAGTGACATTTGAGATAGTGAGATATAAATATTCAAAATACGATATTAAAATTATTGAAAATGTTCATATTATGATTTCTGCCACTAAATAACTATAAACATACACGGAATGTTAACTTAATGATTTTTACCTGGAATAGAGATAGATGGTTTGATTGAACAAAATTAATGTTTGTATTCAAAACTCATTTTGGCCAATATTGCGATTAGTGAGTTTTACTTCGAAAGGGACAATATACTCTGTAGGTATTGCTGTTATTCAATAAATAGTGCACGTAGATGGCTCCACATTAAAAGCCTTTCTCATTTTAAAGATTCCTATCAATTCTGACTCTTAGCACTTGACGGTGCCACAGAATCTATTCAATCTCGAGAGCACTGTTATATGAGATGATTATTACAGGGAACAAAACCATGAACTACGTCAATTTGCCACTATCGCTTGCTTTGGCCACACTATTGTTTATGTTCTATAATGCTCTGATGCTCTACAATTTTTTGTTCTATGTTTGTTAAAACCATTACCATATGCCATATTCTGAAAAGAACAAGATTTTTATTTTAGTGATTGTTAGCCCAAAACTCAAAAATTGACAAGAGGTAGACTTGAGACAGTCCTCCTTATTCGGTGATTACTTACTTACTTACCTCAATACTCAAAAATAGACGGGAGGTATTTATTTACGCCTGTGTAATTACTTAAATAACTTACATATACAAACTTTTGCAACTTTAGATGAGACCTTTGGAAAGTAGTCGGGAACCTACATGGTCTAATTAGTATGATTTGATGAGTTAGAGATATGTGGATTATAAGCTATTCCTAAATACTTACTTATCATTAAAAACCCAAGCAGAAATTATATGCATTTTATATCTACATATATGATGGTGCAATATCCCTTTTCAACACTCAACAGTTGTGCAGTAATGGCATAATATAAATTTTGAATGTACGTCCGTCTGCGGAATTACAATATCAGCATGAAAGTCCGTCCGTAATTTGCTGGAATTACAACAATAACGCTGATGATCAGCGATGAACATTCACCAAAAATGTTGTCATTAAAGAGTTGCTGTTAGGTTTTATGTCAATGAAATTAGATGTAGGTTTCAAATTAGGAATCATATTAAATTCAATTAAAAAACAAATGGTTTTCTATTCATGAATTTTCAGCTACAAAATCCTGCAATTGTTATGTACTGTGATTTTTCACGGGTTTATGACTTGTTTTAAATTAAAATATATACATCTATACCTATAAAACTCAATGTCTATCTGTCTGTCTGTTCTCTCTCCATTTCCACACCGTTTGTCCGATTCGATTCAAATTTTGCATACTTATGCTTTGGGACACAGCGGGTAACATAGGCGATATTTCCCCCCTATTCTCATACCCCTTCCCCTCCCCATGACATATTTTCTATGCAAATCTGTACCGCTTGACCGATCGGACTCAAAATTTGGAAACTTATTCTTTAGGACTCAGCGAGTAACATAGGCGATATTTCCCCCCAATTATTTTACCCCTTCCCCTCCCCTCACATATTTTCGATGCAAATCTGTATCCGATCGGTCAAACGGTTTGACCGTTTGACCGATCGGACTCAAAATTTGGAAACTTATTCTTTAGGACTCGGCGGGTAACAAAGGCTACATTTCCCCTTCCCCTCCTTCTGTTATATTTTTGACGCAAATCTGTACCGTTCGACCGATCAGATTCAAAATTTTGAAACTTGTTCTTTAGGACTCGGCAGGTAACATAGGCTATATTTTCTCCCTCCCCTATTACTCTTTCTCCTCCCCTGATATATTTTCGATGTAAATCTATACCGTTCGAATCAATTTTTTGTTTCCCCCCACAAATTTATTTTCAACTTAATCCTTAACCTGTGCAACGCCGGGTACGAACTGCTAGTACATCAATATTTTCTTACACATATAGTATAGATTATAATGTCGAAGCAATATTTATTTTAATTAATATAAAAAATTATTTGAAAGAAACACAACTTTTCATTCTCTGGCCCAGTATGCAAATGTATTTTTTTGTTGAAATTTCTTTGTGCAGTTGAAAATATCTAAAATAAATATTTTAGGTGCAAAGATCAATTGTGATGTTATGCATCAAAGTGTGACATTTCTATGTTTAGACTAGACGGTTATGAATGTTGTTTTGCATAATATAAAACTTATGTTAAGCCTGTGAAATCATGACATTACATGTCCTTATTAATTTAAATCAAAATTTGAATCGTAAAAACATATTTATTATGAAAACATGACATATTATTCCACTGTGTAGATTAAAGTATTTAACAATTATCTCAAAGCTACGAAGATGCACGCAAAATTGCATTTTTATACTTAACTCAGTTTTCGATACGTCCAAATTTTTAATTGGCTTATAAGATTCAGTAGAAAAGAAAATAACAAAATAAAAAAAAAAACAAAATAACAAAAAGTCAATAATAAAATCATTGTGAGATAACACAGTTTGTTTTCTTGTTATGTTATAAATTTTTAAAGCCACATATACGCCTAAGTGAACTCATTTCCACTACCAAATTAATCAATTAGAAAGTCATACAGAAAAATCTAATTCACGAAAAAATATTTGGCTACTACCGGGATTCGAACCCGGGCCACCTCCGTTCTTTGTTCTGAAAAATTACAACTTCACAAATATGGATGTGTTCTTGAAATATATCATTTCCACTACTTTACTTTTACATTACCACTACACTACTTCATTCTACTTTCGTTCCTCTTCTGCAAGCACCAGGCTTTTCTTTCGTACATCACAGTATTAGTGACATAACTCCATTGTGCGCTGCTAGTCTTGTCTCAGTTTATAAGCTCCCATTGTAAATATTGCATTTTTTTTTAAATAGAGATGTGAACATAGAATACATGTGACATCAATATTCTTACTATTTTCAAACTAAGCTTAACGCTTGTGCTATGAAAATAGGACTAACTTCCTAGTCTGGAGTGAGGTTCGAACCCGTGACCTTTGGATCACGAGGCGAATGATTTGCAGCGCCATTCGCTTTAACACCTCTGGTCACCCTTCTCTAGATGTCTTTCTCGACTATTTTGTTTCTATTGAACATAGTTCCCGAGTACGCAAACTCGTCTACTTGATACAAATATTCATCACCTTCTAATATTTCACGCTTACTTTCCTCCTTCTTGAATACCATCACTTCGACTTGTTAACATTCATAATAAGGCAATTTCTTTTACACGCATCGTATATTCAAGTTACTAAACTCTGTAAGTCTTGTTTGTTAAACGCCTTTAAAATTTATTTTCTTGTTTTATCTTATAGCTTAAAGTTTCAGGAATAATAAGGAATCATCACACATTCAAAAATTCTAAAAATTGGCTAATTTACAGCCAATATTAGTTGAATTTTTAAACAAATTGCATTTTTTTTTTGTTTCTCTCAAAACTCCCTTTTTCAGTCTAGTGGAGATGATATGTCCAATACTAATAGGCCAATTTTTTTGGTAAAATTTTGCATTATCTGTGATGTGGCAAAAGATTTTTTTGATAAAGCGCAGTTTGATATTTTTAGGAAAAGTGAATTAATGAATGAAAAATAATTATTTTAAAACTTATCTCATTTGCACAAAAATAAATTCTATTAATTTTCGATATGCTACATCATAGACATTACATTATTTAATAATATACATTACGCAAGGGGATAATTTTTTTTTATTTCACTCAAACTCCGGCGACATGACTATCTCTACCAGCTGCGCGCATCATGGAGAAGAACCTTTGGGGCCAGCACATGGCTCCGCCGTTTTGAAATTTTCAAAATAATTGATTAATGTTAAATATTATCCAATATATGATGATAATAAAACAAACTTTATGTGTGTAATGGTTATGTCAAAAAAAAAATTAATTTGAATGTATTTTTTGAAGTCTCAAAGTGGTGTGACTTCTTAAGCGGCTACGAAGTCAGGAGATAAAATAAAAATAAAATACTGGGCGTCTCGTAGCTAGTAGCAAAAATTTTGGAAGAGTATTCTTCTTTACACTTTGCGTAGAATCTCGATATTTACGGAGATAAATAATATCAAAATTTGCATTTTTTTAAATATTTCTGAATTATTTTCTGTAAAACATTGGATTATCACTACGGCAATTTAAAATAAACATTAAAAATTCATTCGCTTTGATACAAGTAAAACAAAATTATTGAAACCTTAAAAAATATATCTTTTTTATGCAAGGTTTTAATAATTTTATTTGACTTGTATTAAAGCGAATGAATTTATAATATTCTGTTTTGGTTGCTGTGGTGATGGTCGAACGTTTTATAAAAATAAGTCAAAAATATTGAAAAAAAAATTGCAAATTTTGATGTCATTTATCTCCGGAACTATCGATATTTCAGCCAAATTAAAAGAATTATTTTTTCTTCAAAATTGAATGTAGAAGACTCCCCAAAGTTTTTGCTACTAGCTACGAGAAACCTTGTATATGGTAGCTAGTTTGTTACTACTTTTAAATGATAATAATAATCAATATTTTAATAAAACATGACATTTTGTGATCTAAATTTGTTCATCTAAAATGTCTCAAATATTTGACAGAATGTTTTCCCACTTATTTCAGTGACACGGACAGTACAGTTTATCACTATTCAAATAACGACGATCGACTAATCACTTATAACGACGTGGGCACACTTGGATTCAGCAATAGTTCCCCCAATACACCATTCAAAAAAGTATTGGCGGGGAAAAGCAAGTTTCAAGAAATTGTCGCACGCTGCACTTCGAAGGACGCCCCGAAGGACTTGTTGGTTAATGAATTATTGTCTCTGCTTCAATGGGATGAACCGTAAGTCTTATTGTTATCAAGTTAATTTATACTATGCTATAATAACTATAATTCATGCGTCAAAGAGTTAATGACAATTAATGAATTTCCCCTTTTACTTGAAGCTATTTTACCTTCAAGATATATTATAGATGTCTAATAGAGACGAAGCTATTTTATAAGGTAAAGTATGTATGGAAGTTTTTGAGTTTTTACAGTGCTTACGGCGACTTGTTGGCAGTTGGCTGACTTGAGTGATCGCTTTACACACTGTTATTTTCACCGATTCCACCTGCGATTGACCACCACATCTGTCAAATTCGGAAAGTTATATATACCGTTAAAGATGTTCTTAAGTATTCACGGCCGTTCAGAATCTTCTGATTTGAGTTTTCTGAGATATTCTGTTGTGTTTCTGTGACCTTTCTGGCAGATGTTTCGGATCCCATTGCAGGGTCCATCATCCGTCCTCATGCTCATGAAACATCAGCCCGAAAGATCGTAGAAACACTGCAGAATATGTCTCCCAGAAAACAAATACCAAAAGATTGTATGGTGCAGTGAGAATTGAAGCGTGACTTCTATGCAGACATATATTTTGGGAAAAAAATGTCAAAATAAAATATTTGTGTTACAGAATATTATTATATGATATAATAAAAACAGAATAATATAATAATCATCGCAAATGAAATATTACAAAATATATCATTTCATGCGACTTTTTATTGTTCTCACTATATACTCCTGGTAAAAATTGTATTATCGTGTTGTGTGATACTTTTTATTTTGAGATTTTTAAACATAGTACTGCTGTATTGGTATAAATCTGTTGAAAAACTAACGTATCATAAGCGTAACAACAGCATTTCAGCAGAGAAGGTATTTTTTTTTATTTCAGACACATCCCGGATGAAGAATTGGAGAGGCGAAGGCCGCAAGCACCTGATGCTCTCGGTGCGGTTTTTGTGAAATATCCAAAGACGTTGTATGGGACCAGGTAAAGTATTAGACAGTCAGAAGTGATATTTTAGATTAATGATATATTAGCTTTAATACTCTGCTCCACCCAAGATTTGAATATTTCATTGGTATAAAAGCAAAGGCAGCAGTATCCAAAAAAATTAAAAATATATTTTGAATGTAGTCACCAAGGATTACTAATTTAGAATGTACTGAGTTTGAGGTTTTATAAGAAATATAGATCTATGCCTTCCAAAATCGTGTTTCCAAGGATGTGTCACGTGACAAAATGGCCGTTTCATACTTAAGTGAGATCTTGGACTATACAATAATATCCAATTATGTAAATAGCAAAAGTAGCAATGTCCACTATTTGGTAGCAAAACAGCAATATCCGTACGCAAAACTTCTTTATTTATTTATAAACATATAAATGGAAAACGGAGTTGGCAATTGTTTTTAAAAACTTATTTCCAATAAGATGTAGGTTACGTAGATTCCAGAGAAATTTTCTCGAGTAGTGACAGGTTTTTTTGTATTGGAACACCTCAGTGGAATATTTCTGCCTTTGCTTTTATACCCCTAACTTGTAATATACGTATTAATTTCATATTCACTTATATTTTACTGAAAAACGCTGAAGTCATTCATGCTTGCTAGAAACAAAAAAAAATTGTCCGTGTGTTCTCTAAAATTCTACAGGCAGTCAAATAATTTAGTTTGGTTTTTCAGTAGATATCAACGCACTTTTTTTAAACCTTTTAAACAGTCGAAAAATGTATAACGATCAATATGGCATCTGTCTTGTTTTATGACAGTTAATTGGATATTTCAAAGCTTCATATCTCGTGATGAAGCAGATGTTGCGAGTTTAAAATAGTCGCATTGACTTGTAAATTTCAGACAGAATAAGGTGTGTAAATAAAGAGTACACTATTTGAGAGTTTTTCCTGCTTTGCGCAAACAACTTTCCGCTTTATAATTAAGATCCACCCAAATATGTATTTTTGAGGTGACTTAATGGAATAGAATTTTTTTTATTTTGATAAATGTAAGATAACATTTTTGCACTACGTATACACAGTTCACTACTGGTATTTTAAAGCAGGCGCATATCTCGCACCATCTTCAAAATCTTTGCTGGCTTAATTGTCCAGAGAAGATTGAATATAAGTTATGCCTTACAATATTCAAGGCTATTCACAATGTGGCCCCTCAATATATTACTAATTTCTGCATTCCATATTCCACAAATAATGGACAACTAACACTTCGCTCAGCATCAACGTCCAAAATAAATAGGTTATTTGAAATAAATCACGTCCACAAAACTATCTTCAGTGACCGTGCTTTTGCAGTGGCTGAATCAAAGTTATGGAATAAACTACCAAACAGACAGACAGTTTACCATAGTTCAAAAAACAACTAAATTTATTTATTTGTTTTATTTATTATTTATTTAGACAATCATACAAAAGCCTATAGAATCAGACCCTTACAATAGTACCTAATGTTTTCCATTCCAAGTATGCACTCTGCGAAAAAAACACCTAATCCTTCCTGGCCGTCGCAACTATGTATTGTTCTAACCGTCAATTCCATTTTTTGCATTCATCTAGTGAATAAGTTATAGTAAATAAGTTTTTAGCCAGTAAGTTGTTTTGTAAAATAATTTAACACGTAAAACGCCCTTGAGGTGCGTTGTTCTAACCGTCAATTCCATTTGTTTGCATTCATCTAGTGAATAAATTATAGTAAATAAGTTTTTAGCCAGTAAGTTGTTTTGTAAAATAATTTAATACGTAAAACGCCCTTGAGGTGCGTTCTCATGAAAACGGCGCTTTATAAATTATTCAAATATTATTCATGGTAGGCTAGGTGGTTGGCTATATTAAAGGCTTTTATTTTAAAGAATATTATTGAAAATAATTATTTTCATCTGGTTTCAATGAAAAATCATTGAATTTGAAGTTAATTATTTATTTTCATTTATATTTCAGGACACACACCATCATTCTGGTGGACGCAGCGGGTAACTTTGATTTTTACGAATGGACCATGGTCCTCGGACAAAAAGAATGGGCTAAAACACACATCCACAGAACGTTGTAAAAAATATTGAAGAATTTAATATTTAAGGCAAAACGGGTACCTTTCTGTGTCTTATGGTTGGAATGGATAAATGTTACTACACAATATATTATTAGCTGAAAAATTTATTGATCATTATTATGATAAAACTTTATCAGATAAATAAGGCTGAATTTTAAATAATGGATAGGTGGAGGAAATGTTACTTAGGAACTAAGTAAAACTTTTTACTTCAATCAAAATGAGTATTAAGTCTGTACTGAATTTTCTTACATTAAGTTATGTTGTACTTTCTTATAGTTTTTGCGTTAACAACTATTTACCAATATATATTAAATGAAATATTGATTATTAAATTTCTTCTTAGGGCCGGTTATTTGGTCAGAAATAATAGTTAAGAAAAGCGTTTTTTTTTGCATTTTTTGAAAAAGCATTGCCGTTTGATTGGTGGAAAACGCAAAAATGTTTTCTTTTTTCATATTACTGTTACCACAACTATAATCACTGATCAAACAATCGGCCCTAGTGTGGCATATCAGATTCCCCAATCACCCTGGCATAGACTTCCTTGTCCTGTACTCAATAGAACAGTTCCTCTACTCTTCTAATTCTGGTCCAGATGCCTGTATGATACTGACTTCCTTACATTTATTTACATTTATTACATTTCCGTTTATTACAAGGTTAAGATGTGTTGATTCAGATGCGAAAGGAAAAAAAGTCCTCAATTACAATATTTGACCATATCATGAGACGTCCAGAGAAATATCAGACCCTGCATCTCATCATTCAAGAAAAAATTTATAAAAAAAGAGCTGCTGTTACGAGGCAATTTTCTTCAAAAAAAAATAAGTCGTCAAGGTGATCTCTGATATTATTTATGGATTCGGCGTTGAAACTGTAGAGATTATTCAATGCAGAGAAATATAAATAAAAGAGTACAGCAAACCATAAATATCATTAACGCAAAATATATAAGATACCAAAAACGTACATATCATGAAAAATTAAAAGTATCGTAACGAGTTGTCAGTTGACGTTTGACAGCCGAATACAAGCGAAGGCGCATGCGCGCAGAATGACGGGCCGGTGTGCTCAGTCGTAAAATAACAAAGTAATAGACAATTCGACAGCGAAGATTTAAAAAAATTCTTAACGCTCTAGTGAAACAAAAGCGAAGCAGTTCTTTTAGTTCGAAAACAGTATTGCGTTCTCAGCGAATGTAAAATGTCAGATAAAATGTTGAAGCGATAATAAAGGTTTATTTTACGAGTGATCAATTACGAAATACATTTTTCATTTCATTTCGACCGAGCCACAACACGTAACAGTATAATAAAAAGTATATTAATAAAGGAGGGTTGCACCGTGGAGACAAGAGAAGTTATGAAAACAGCACGATCATTCGTAATTCGACACGCAATCAAATGGTATACTAAAAACAAAATTTCTAAGTCAAATGAGAGTTACCAATTATGTATTGTTGAATAACAACACACATCACATTAAGGCGGTACATTCACTGCAAATGCATATTTCGACGTTTTTTACGAAAATGTGGGTTTTTATTATTCATTTATATCAGAATTTATATGATAGATTGCATTTTTTTTGGGCAATAACTTAGATAGAACCTTTGTTCTTATATAAAAGTAATAAACTGAACATTATTTACAATAATTAAGAAAATATAGGCATTAATCCACAGGCCGCGGCAAAAAAAACATTTTTAATGTTCTACGGCAAAGAGACGTGTGTTAAATATTTGTATGTAAGCATAATATGTTTTTTTATACGTATAAAGTCTACTTAATTATCTAGAATGCGTACGTAGGAAATTAAGAAATATTTTATATTTATAACGTTATAATGTTTCAAACATGCAGTAATTTTGATGATTTTCAAATCTTGTTTAATCATATAAAAATATGATTTCAAACGATATACAGGTAACCCCCGTTCATCGCGGGGATACGTTCTGGACACGGTCGCGATAAGCGAAATTTTGCGATCAACGGGGGATTTTGAGAAAAACATTGTAATATTCAAAAAACACATTATTAATAAAAAAAACAATATTAATAACGCAAAATGGTTTACGTTAAATAATTAATAATTCATTCAATTTGTTCCGCATTGCAAAAAGGAATTTTGATTCCCTTTTTCGGCCTCTCTATGTTTATTGTACAAAATTTCCCGATAACTGTCAAGTAATTAATGCATTACAGCCACTTTCACAGCACTCACTCGTTCGTATTCTTCACCGTTCTCTTCTAACAACTCCATGCATTGATGTGAAGAAAAAGGGTCTTTTCAATGGTTTTAACGCATAATTTTCGCACGGGAACAAATTCGGAGACATCATTTTCCAGAGCGTACGACTGTCCTGCATGATGCGTTTCTGACTAGAAGAAGCGTTAGGCGATCCTTGACGCTTTACATCCAGAAGCAGTCTTTTCAACTATGGAAATAAACGTACGTGTTGACATTCTTTTCCAATAGAGTTCCGTCTCAAAATTAAATTTTGTGGATAATTTCCCCTTTCCACAATTTCACGGAACTCCATTGGATATTTTTCAGCTGATTCTACATCTTCACTAGCTGATTCGCCAATAATTTTAAGGCTATGCAAGTTTGATCGTTTTCTAAACCGATCAAACCAACCTTTACTTGTTTAAAAACTTCTTCTCCTCCATGTTGAGATTCTAAATGATCCCAAAGACTAAGTGATTTATTAATAATTATGATTTGGGCATGTGGTTTTGATTTAGGTCCTCTATCCATTTGCTTAATAAATTTTCTATTTCTGTCATCAAAAATTTCTGGTTCGTGAGACTTTCGTCGCTGTAATTGGAGTAACACTCTCACCAGTCTTTTTAATTCTGTCGTTTTGTTGCACAGTTGATCGCACTGTAGACTCGGCCAATTTGAAATTCCTTCCCACAACTGTAAATTGTAACTTTCGATAATTTTTAGATTCTTTTCTAAAATCACTACATCGCGAGTTTTCTTAACTGATTCTTCACATTGTCTTTTTGACATTTTAAAAATTATGACATGATAAAAATATGTAGTTAATTTGATTAGGATGCGTTTGAAATTGCAGCTAAGCTTACACTGAAGAACACTGATAAACTCAAATACGCTGACTCAACCCTACTAGGGACCAGGTACCGGCGTTCTTTTGTTTCACTCACGCTTGTAATTTTACATATGAAATGTTTGTGCATGTGCAGCGTGAGAGTGAGCGAGAAATAAGGTAGCACACATGTGTCACCATTCATTTTGACAATTCTTGGTACATGTCAAGGCCAGACAAGTGCCTAGACAAAAAAGATCGCGATATAACGAATCCGCACTCGCCGGGGTAGCGATGAACGGGGGTTTACTGTATTGTATCTATATTCGCACTTCGAGTCTTCATTCACAATTGAAAAGCTACATTTTTTATTAAAAACACGTTAATTATTATTTTATGGTAATAAAATAAAAATTCTAAAGTATGAAAGACGACATCCTGTACGTCAAAATGCCTTTCATATGCCGTCTGGCCGCGGCAGAGGTCAGACGTGTTTATGTGGCCGAATATTTTTCGTCATTTATTTCACTATTAAACATACTTCTAAGCCAATTTTGACATTTATATGAATTCAAAACTCAAAAACAATTGATATCTTCCATATATTAAGTTTTTATATGGATTTTCAAACGGTTTCATCCTTTTTAAACGTTGAACATGCGTCACATGTCAGTTTCGGTATTATCCTAATTTCAACAATTGTTCCAGATTATTTGAGGTATCAAGATACATACTGTACGCGCCGTGCACATGTGCGTTCACATCTCCCATGTATTTATTTCTTGTTTAATATTAACGGTATTCATTATGATATGAAAAGTATTTTAGAATTATTAATATGTTTTTTAAATTCTATACAGTAAGTAATAATTGGACGTAAATAAAATACGGGAATTTGTCGATAGATAAAATAATACATTTTGATATACGCAGTACGTTCGTGGGGCTAGGTAATTGTTTTGTTATTCTCATATTACGATATGCATTGATTTAAAAAGGAGTTCAGAATTATTACTATGATTCTTAAATTATTTACGGAAAATAATAAGTCGACTCAAATAATATAAGATCATTTGTCTAAAGTTAAATAAGTAAATATTTTGATACGTGAGGTACTTCTGTGGGGATGCCTGACGCGGACGAAAGCGAAGAATATATGACCATCTCTTTCTAGCAAAACCTTACTGTTTTAGTGTATATATATAGTAACGATAGATATAGTAACGAACGTGTAATTTTTATTTGATTTGCGCTCAGATGACATGTCGCGCACGGCTTGAAAGGACATGATCCATCGATGTAATTTGACTGGTATGCATGTTTGTGAATCGGCTGTGCCGCCTTAACAGTTAGATTATTACTAATATTACTATATACAGGGGTGGTATTATGTTTTTGACATGTTTATTGACAACATTTGTACAAACAACGGATATAGGGAAAATCAAAATATTTCATTTAATGTATCAATTTAATAAATAAATTTTATACAATTTGGAATAGGGACTTACAAAATAATTTGTAAATAAATAATATCTAATACAGTTCCAATCTACCACAGTTTCTAGAGAGTTTTTTTTATGACAGGAGGAATTTCAAACGGCTGGTCCGGATTTTGTTCTAAAACACAACCAAGTAATTTTGGTACACTGAGAACTGTGCCAGATATTATTTTAGGAAATTTCTTTTTTTCTTCCTTGTAACTGAAGTGCACCCTTTTACTGATGTAGTCGTCACTGACGCTTAAATTGCCTACTTCAATATATCTATTTAAAGATGGTGAAAACATTTGGAAACTGATCCGCAAGCTTTCCCAACATTCGAGTTCAATTGCGGGGATGTAAAACACCCTAAAATGGTAATCAATATTTTTATACATCTCCGTTACTAAACTGGTTGCTTTATCAAGTTCCGCGTCGAGGTGTTCGGCAGAGTCTTTGACCGCAATGAATAGTTGGACGACGGAAGACTGACTAACTCGGAAGAGTCCAAGTTTTGATGTAATGGGGACAGGTTTGTATTGACGGCCAAAAGCGAAGTACCTCAACGGGAAAGTAGTTGGAAAAACAATATTACGAGCGTGATACGCGGCAAAAGCCAGCACGGATCCTCCGCCGGTGAGATGGAGGCGGTTGTCTTCATTCAGTTTGGTAGCTTCATTGTGGTGGAGAATGTAGACTTTATCAGGATCCGTGTGATTCAGTCCGCAAGCTTCGACAATTGCACTTTTTGTGAAATCCGGGTTTGAAAACTGCACAAATCCAGCATCACGTAAACATTTGCTGAAGTAAAACTTTCCACAAAGCTCGAAAATGGCGGCGTCTTTTTTTAAGTAATAGCTGTGTGGACTTGTAAACTTCAAAAGATCTGCCTCGGTTGCGATTTCCAAGTGACTGTGAGCTTTCTTTACAACAGGTTTATCTTTAAAATACGATATTTCGGTTCCAGCGGAACTCGGTGTCGTCGGATGAAGAGAGTTGGGAAACGCTAGGGCCTGAATCATGGCCTTTTCTTCGATGGACCATATGACTGTTTTTAGATTCTTCATGTCCTGTCGGACAACTTTTAAATGTATTTTAAATTTCTCAGCTTCGTCTTGGGAACCTTTTTCATTTTGTGAATAAAGTTTGCGAACTTTATTTGATAAAACTTGACTCCTTTCTTCCAGGTCTCCGAAATTTTGTCTCAGTTTTAAAAGAAAGTCCCAAACATCTTTTATTTTATCCACGTCAATGTTAAGGTTCCTTTTTCTAATATTTTCTTTGAGAGTATCGAGATCTGCAAGTCTGTCTTGAAAGTCTGTATAAGGTGTCACAGCTGGACACACGTCGACTCCCTTGTCTCCAGTTATGTAGAGGGCTGAACCATAGTTTGCTTTTGATAACAATATTTTACAATTAAAATTTCTTACACAATTTAATAATAAGGTCATTTTGGATGTACAGAAAAACCGTTGGCAACAATTTTATGCAGATAGATTTAAAATTGTTTTGGTTAAATATTACACTAATCTTTATGACAGATTAAACTTTCTTTTTCTTACTTTCGCTCATTTTAATATCGCCATCATCGTCTTCTTTTTCTTCCTTATCATCTACTTTATTCTTAAGAGGTTGAGTTTCAATCTTTCTTTTGAGCGGTGCTACGTAATTCCCGGCTCCGGCCGCTCGCTCTGACTCCTCTATGCTGTAGGGCTCCAATTCTAAAGCTTTCAGACGCCTCTTGTGGACTTTGGTTCTGAAATGCTCGGTTAAAGCTTGGTCTGTGATAAAATATCTGGCGCAATGGAGACAGTAAAACTGGGCGGAACCGGCCTTGTCCAAATCAATTTCTTGGTTCAGCAATGCTTCCGCGTTTTCTGCAAAAGAAAACATTACATTAAAACTAAAAACAATCCCATCTTTCGCGAGACTCACGGTGGGTGACGTAAACAAATTTTAAGGTTATGTATTCACGAGCACGCTTTCAAAGTTGTCCGAGCGGTAAGCCGGCAAAATTAATACTAAACGAAAGTTTATATACCTTTCTTTATGTCTACGTCGATTTCATCCAAATCTTTTCTTCTGTTACTCAACCTCCATCGTTTTTTCAAATGGGTGTCACCATGGTGGTATTTTTTACGTTTATATGTCATTTTACTTTATTTTCTATGACCATATGACTGTTTCACAGATTGTTTTCGCTTTTTCGCCCATAGAAAAGAGATTTTCGCCGACAAAGTAAATCTCTATGAAATAAATTCACTATATTCCATAGACAATGGAGCACGATGGCCAGTGGCTTGTCATTTGTCATCATAGGCGGTCAGTAATTTTTTTTTTTTTAATTACATTTTTTAAATTAAAATATATTTTTGAACATTGTATTATAAAACAGTTTTATTTCATAAGATGTTCCATGACGACGATATTGTGTATTCAAATAATGATTATTGGTTCCTAAATTTACATCATTTGTTAATTTTTGTATTAGAAGACGTTCCGTAATTTTAAGAAGCCAATTACAGACACTATACTAGGAGGAAGGGATACTTGGGGACATCATACTCACTTACAAAAATTGTCTTTTACCTTATTAGCTAATTTGTCCCTTCATAAGGGTGAATCAAAACAATATGAATTTTATAATCCAGAAACTATTTCCGCATAATATGATATCAGTTGTATTATGCGGAAATAGATTTCAAATCGACACTTCACTCCAATGTAACATATTATTTTATATTAATTTAATCAAAAGTAAAATACCTTCCTTATAATTTTGATTTCCATGAATATTTACTTTTTCTCAATTTGTTGTATACTAGAGCCAATTTTAATGCCATAATGTGTGAAACTAAAATAAGAAAGCTGTACATATGAGATATTAAAAAACAATTTCAATGCATTCGCAACACCTGGGTGGAAAATATTTCATAATAATACCTATTATATTATATCCCTTCAAAGTGGATCATCTACATATCAAAACCCTTACGATAAATAGAGAATTTCATATTTCTTTTAATAGAAAAATCTTAACTTTGGTTTAGAAAATACGTTTATGAAGAAGATTTTTTTATGTGTATATTAAACATTAAAAACCGATTATTAAAATCACTGACGTTACGCACTAATTTTTAACCGACGTTTAACACGTAACAGCACATTCGCGTATTTAGAGGTTCATTCATTTTTTTACAAAACAAACCGGCTTTTTTGTACAATGCGTCCATAATGTCTGGGGAAAAATTTTGTAGAAATTGCATGGTACCCAAAAAACATGAAAACTCCCGATAATGTTGGAGAAAAATGAAGCCAACCTTAAGGCATCTATTTTCGGTCAGTTATCGGATTTTCCTTGTGAAAATCCATCCCATTATTTTTAATGTGTTCTTAGATCGTTTATTTTATTAAAATAGCTCACAAACACCGCAAAATCTATATAAACACCAGGGAAACACGAGTAAAACCAAAGTGAAGACCAACAGTGACCGCAGAAAATAAACAAATTATCTATAATTCTGCTACGTCGCGTTTTAATGGAATCGTATTTTTTTAAGATTTATTTTTCTGAATCTATTTCATTTATTGTACATCTATCTGTAAAATGTGAAATTACTCTATTATAAATGTTTCACAGAGACGAAGTTATCTTTACAGGAAAGCATGAAAAAAATTTGCATCCACAGATGGCGACAGTATAATTACATTGAATATTTAAAATAAGCCACACAAATAACATACGAAAAACTTTAAAAGATTTGATAATGTATGGTCGTTCTTAGGATGGAATTGGTGATCTTTTCACTGTGTAAAGTGATCATATAAATCAGCTTATACAGGTTGTAAGCCTTGTGAATGCCCAAATAAAGACTTCCATATATGAAGACTCCTCAGGAAAAACAATGAATGTCACTTTTTTATGAAACTGACCTTTTAATGCCATCTGTTGACTTTTTGGGGTATTATTTTATACGATAAATCAGAATTAGGTAAAACCATTGTGGTCCGCTGTAGTAGTTCAATTTATATCTGTTTATCCATCGCAAGAAACAGGAATATCCGCTTGCCGAATGTCAAAAAACGTCGTTGTCAATTTGACAGTACATACATTTAATATAACTACATACATAGCATATGAAAGAAGAGCATAAGTGAAAGATATATGGACTTTGAGACTATAAAAAACTTTTTTTCTCTAAATAAACATTTCTTGACATTTATTGTTTTTCCCAAGGAGTCTTCACATGCTTTCCAATATAAGTAGCTTCGTCTCTGTGAGACATGTATAATTTATCATAGTAAGTGATTATCCCTTTATGGACAAAATCCAATAATTTTGTTCTTAAAAAAAATACTGAAAAAAATACATTACCACACGTTTTACTCAAAGTTTGGACTACGTCCAGCTGTAAGTTTCAATGAGCAAATAACTCAAGTATAGTAAAAGTATTAGAAAACCAGATAACCTTGACTAGGAGTGTTCAACTCAAATACAATACGTGAACCAGGGCAATTTGATTTTAAATTCTACTGCCTAAGGATTCCTAAGGGAAATTTTGCATTCTCTATTTTGGAGTAAAAAGAAATATATATTTTGTAAACTTTTATTAAAACAAACAATATATGTAAAAATGTATAAAACTATAATAATCACAATTTTTATTATGAGTTATAACCACAGAGTGGTATGGTATGTCCCCCCTCGGATACATTAAAGACACATTTATAATCCAGTTAAAGTACTTATTGTTGCATAATAAAATCCTTTAGTAAACAAAATGTATTTTTTAAGAGTGATTTTGTTCTTCATAACAGTTTCAAAATTTACAAGCTCGTAGTATTTTTTTTAAACAAGTCAAACGTAGTGGAAGCATGAAATATGAGTTTGTTCATGTCTTTATATTTTGTTGGTCTGTGGTTATAACAGAGAGAGATCACTGTTATATAGAGACAAACTCTATGACTTTGGTTTATGCGTATTCCGATACAACATGCAAACATTCTTAATTGCTTGGTTGGCTGGAAAATCTAATTCTTAGAATAGAACAATGAAAGTGTTCACTTAGTGTTTATGATGACCCGCATCGAAATACGGGTCATTTTGTGACATGTTTGACCTTTCAGAAATGCAACAATAGTATATTATACTAACTATACAATGTTCTGTATAATTAGGCTAATCAATTTATTTCAGGATTCCAATAATTTGTATTAATGATAATTGATTGTATGCCTATCACTTTACTGACATTTTAAAGCAAAATTAATTTTCAAAAAAAATATGTGCACACGGAACACGTGTCACTACAATATTCTCACTATTTTAAAAATAAGCTAAACCCTTGTGCTATGAAAATAGAATTAGCTTTCCAGTCTCCTGGAATATGACTCGAACCAGCCACCAACTGGATCACCAGGCAAGAGTCTTAACCCCTAGACCAACAAGCTACTCAAATATGAACTCTTCAAATTATATCATTAAAAGATTTGGCAGATACTTCATGGTGCAACATTATAATTTAAAATACCTGGTGATGAGAGGGACTGCTCCTCTCGAAAATGTGTGTGTGTTTATAACAAAAGGAAAGTAAAACATATTTAAATTATTCATTATATGAATGCAGTTTCAAAAATGTTTTGCATCACAAAATTTACGAGAATAGAAGATGGCACTGCTATAAAAAGGGTGAGCACCCGTTCTCTCGCTCTCTCTTCATTTAGTTGGTGTGCAGCACAAAGTCTCGTATAAGGTTGGTGGAAACATATATATTGGAGAATGTAAACCATTGAGCCTTTTATTTGGGTCTACATATCCTGAGTTGGGATATATAACACTAAGCTTTCTTCTTATAACTAAGTTTGACTGTATATATTACATTATTTAAAAAATCATAAACATTATAGTTCACTTGAAATATTAGAGCAGGTATATAGGAAATAATATGAAAAGTGGTACAGCATTATCTAACTCTGATCTGAAAATGAAGAAACGACATCAAAGACTCAATGCCAATCGATAAAAATAAAAAAAACCTTCAGAAAGATTAACTGTAACAGTTAGTTACAAAGTTTTTTTTAAGTAGAGATGCATACGGAATACATGTCACATAAATTGCCTCAATCATTCTAAGTTCCTCAAAAATAAATAAATAAATAACTTTTCTAATATGTAATTTAATTCAATTAAATACTGATAAAGCACAACACCTCAGTGGATCTTTTGATGTACTGTAACCAAAATTTCTTCGGTTTGTCCATATTCGGAAGTGGCTCTCCACTATATGTATTATATTATAATATACATACATATTATTACTTTTTTTGGGTCTCAATCCGGATAGGTCTGCACCAAACACTCCTCTCTGTCATCTGCCAGCCTCTTCATTTCTTGGTAGGTGCTACTAATATAGTCAAATTAAAAATTATTTTTACATTTGAAGTAAAATTTCATTATATTTTTAAAATTTTTTACTGTCCCAGTTAATCTGAAACTCAATTAATGTGATCCCAAATAATCAAGAGTATTGAAGTGAAGAAATCATTTAATTATGAATGAAAACACTATTTTTTGAAATTCTATCATTGTTTTTATTTGAGAAGATCACCACCACATGTTTCGGAAATGTCCGTTTCCTTCTCGGGTGAGTGTAGACTGAAGTGTGTGGGAGTTTGTATGTGGTGTATGGGTTGCAGGTCCAATGGAAACGTGTAGTATTCTCAAATAAAAATAGTGGAAAAAAACAAAAAATAGCATTTTTATTCATGATTATTAAAATGGCTTTGCACAAAGTCAAAGCCAATTGAATTATTTCAAAAATGATTTCTTTAAGATTTGGTAGGATCCGGTTGTGATCGTGCTATGACGGATATTCTTCTTGTTCGGATAATTTGTTCACCTTTGAAGTACGACAAGTCCCCCTTAAGAATTTCATGGGAAAAGTCATAACGTGCTATTCCTCTGTAAAGAAAAAAAAAACTATTGAACTATAAGTATAAATTTTCAAATGGAATATTGAGAAAAATAAGGCCAATATACTGACTTTTCTAAATATACAATTTATTATTTAATTTAAATTTATTTCAAAATCTATATATATATATATAACACAATTATTTAGTAGTGAAATATAAAATGTATGGATAAAATCAATAAATGATCTTACTTCATCATATATAGGCAACGTCGCGTTAATAAAAAATCAGCAAACAGATCGCTTCTTAAAGAGTGTCGCAACCTCATCACGGCTGGTGACAGAAGGCAGATGCCAGCCACAGTGTTGCCACAAAACTACAAAGGGAAAATGATTAAATGTTTATATACAGGGTGTACCAGAGCTAGCAGCAGAAACTTGGCAGGTAGATTCCTGACTGTGTTATGAGTCTTAAATGTTCAAGCAACCATGGCCTAATATCAATAGTTATGGAGATATGCAATATCAAAGGTTGCTTTTTTTTCAATATTTATTACTTATTTTTTGCAAAAAGTTGAACTATCATTACAGTAACTTATGTCGATTATTAAAAATTCATTTGCTTCAATACAACCTAAATAAAATGATAAAAACCTTGTAAAAAAATTTTTTTTTCAATTTTTATAATGTTTTTATTATTTTATTTGACTTGTATTAAAGCCAACGAATTTTTCATAATCGAAATAAGTTACTATAATGATAGTTAAACTTTTTGCAAAAAATAAGTCAGAAATATTGGGGAAAAGATGCGAACTTTGATATTGTATATCTCCATAACTATTGATATTATTAGGTCATGGTTGCTTGAACATTTTAGACTCATAACATAGGCAGGAATCTACCGGCCAAGTTTCTGCTGCTAGCTCTGGTACACCCTGTATATCAACCTAGGTAAGCAGAACTTCATTTCCTTGTGAATACATAAACAAAAAAGAATTGATTGAGTACAATTAGTACACTCATGGTTGTGTGTAAATATGTGTGTATTTTGTGCAATAGGAAAATATTGAAAACAAAGACATTGATCCCAGAGATCCAAAATACTTGGTAAAATGAAAAAGAAAATCACTTCTAATGTTGCACTAGTTCATGGAACTTGACTCAAATTGGTAGGTTGCCATTAACGTTTTTTTAAGTGATTTAGAATATTGTTTTTTCATTTACAATCAATATAGAAATCATGTCAGCGCACTCTGAACATTGTAAAGCTAAATTAAAATGTAAATTCACAGTACAGGTGTGTTAAAATTATTTTTTTACGTGACTTGTAGTATGAAATAAGTGGTTTTGATTTTGATAACTCTTTGTGATTTTTTTCAGTCAAGCAAGTTTGTAATTTTTTTTAAATAGCAGGTTTTTCTAAATAGCTAGGATGAAAAATAACATACACAATTGATTTGACAGTTACTTTTTGGTGTAACATTTTAATTAAAAAATATTCTTTAACTAACTTTATATAAAACGCACTTGATAATTACGAGTTATTCTGTTTCACTGCTAGTTTCAGGAAGAAAGATACGTAATTTTTTAAGAAATATGATTTATCACGAATAAAAGAACATCTCCACTACCTTAAAAATGATAACTTCTCTGAATTATGTAATTATATTAAAAGATAGGGAAGAATGGAGGAAATTGGAGGAGGCCTTCGCCAAAAGGCATACAGACGGATCTGCCATTATTGAAACAAACCATTATTTCGACAGCCATAAACTTAAACTTCTCCACTTGATATACATAAATAGACCATATAAAAAGGAATAATGATTGTGTACATGTTATAAAAAAGTTAGCTAAAGAATGTATTTTAATTATGTAAATATAATAATTACCCGAATAGCATCAACGTGTGGTTTAATATATCCCTTGGGATCCAAGTCCAGTACATGAGTGTGTGGCAAGGGTACTTCTGGAGGGGGTATGGATACATTTCGTGCTTTTTGTAAAACCTCAGCTCCTAAACCTTTCCAAACCGTTCGCTCTGTTTCTCGAAATCCGTGAATAACCTAAAATGCATGAACTGTTTTCAATATTAATGCTACTCTTAAAAGTAATGAATAATTTAGATTGAACTAAAATGATGAATTTTGAGATTGAGCGGACGAGCTTTAAGAAGTTTAGAACAGTGATAAAAAATTAAAAAATAATAATTATAGAATTTATCACAATCATTTATTTTACTAATCAACACCTTTTTATATAGGATTTTACAAAAATACATTTGTATTTTTAATACTACACGGCATTGACATAAAGAACAAGATAATAATAGTAAAAACATATCAGGAAAAATAAGTTATAAACAAAACACGTAGAAATTATTGTTATTATACTATACATCCTAGTGAAGTAAAGCCTCTAAAGTAACGAACAAAAAAATACAGGCAAAAGCTCTTAAAAATATTTCCTCAATACCAGTGATGCTTTCCTTATTAAAATACCTTTATACATAATCAGTACCTACCTATATATTTTTTTCTTTTCAGTACTATTTTTTGTAATTTCTGAATACTTATTCTTTGTAATTTTAAGTCTTTCTTACCGTATAGTGTATAATGTTTTTCTTCACAGAATGAGTTTTTTTTAACTCATTGGGAATAATATACCGCAATAAATATTTTGTTATAATGTATGAATAATAAATAAATAAATATACAAACATCATCCCAATGGTCAAATTCGTATCTCAATTTTTTGAGAATAGGTTCCACTTCAGACAATACTGCCTGCTCCTCCGCTTCTGTTATAAAATTACTCAAAACATGCATGTCTGTCAAGAGGCCATTCTTTATTTTTTTTATTTCCTCATCATCACTGTCCCAGAGGCTGCACACTTTCAGGTCAGCGTGGTCTGGTACCTGAACTTGAGAATTCAATGAATCTACAAAGGATACAGAATAGCAATGAAAACTGCATTCATTTAGAATTTGCAAGATGCAAGATTTAAACCAGAAAAGAAACATATTTTCATACACCTGATAGTGATGAGTTAAAATCACCATCTGTGAATAAATCACTGTCAAATTTAAGTCCAATCACCAATGGCGATTGGATATTGATAATTTAGTGTTTTACAAGATACCGATATTGATATTATGGCTAATCTTATTTATGATTCGATGAGTATTGAGTGATAAACTAAATCTCTAAAGCACAATTACTAATTACTGTTGCAATAGAATACCAAACAAACAACTGATAAAAAGTGGCAGCAAATCTCTTATAATAAACCTGCACAATCGTATGAAAATGGACTCTACAAAATAAATCGCGCAGAACTGACCTCAAAACAAGAAATATATATACAGTGAATAAAATAAGAATCTAAGAATAACCAGGTTATGTATTGTATTGATCAAAATAATCTCTACCTTCCTCATTAAATGCTAATTCGTGATAAAGTCCGGGAAATATACTTAAAGTTCTTTTCGATATACTAAAAATAGTATATATTTTCTGGACATGTGTCGTTAAAGAAATCATTTTGAATAAATACGCCTCACTCTTTACATAATATTGACAGAAACAAAAACTGACATTTGTATCAAATAATATCTTTGAAATACACATTACCAACATTTTCATTAATCCAAAACAAAATACATCAAAAATTGTCTATGCCAATATAGCCAGCATTACAAAGTCCACAATAAATATTATTGTCATTGATTCGTGATTGATTCTCATCTGTCATTTTTGGTCTATATTCTGTGTCTGTCATTGTCGCGCGTGACTGTTTAAAGCGCTGTCTCAGAATTAAAGGTTATGTAAATATCTGTGTTTGTTGGAAAAATATTTAAAATGCCCAATCTAAACAAAGAAATATCAAAATGCAAACACCCTAACAGTAGAAAAACAATTGCTCTCGGTAAGAAAACGAAAAAGATCGCGCACAAGGAAGAGGCAAAGTTGGGTCAACTTATAAAGCAAAACATCGTCGGAGAAAAGGTTCAGTGGTTTAAGGACAATTTGCCCGAATGCGGAGACTCTGTTTACAGTAAACAACAAATCGCGACGCTTATAGAAAAATATATATCAAGATTTGACGCGGAGCTCGCCCAAATTGGCTTAAAAAATTCTATAGGTGGCAGAAAAAATAGACAGCACGCCAGCAGAGAAGACGTTATCAAAATGACAAAAGAACGAGAAAAAGAAGAGTATGAAACATGCGGCCTGGAAATTCCTGATTTGACTGTCAGTTCTCAAGTTGTGCTGCTGAAGTCATGGAATGGAGAACTTCGCTATTTGACCAACTTCAAATTAAAGAGATTTTCTAAGAAGCTTTTAATATAAAATAAATTTCTTTTTTTAACATCTGTTTTTATTTTGTTTAATGACAGTGGCATAATTAACAAAATCCAAACACTGATCACAACAATTAGGTAGATTATATCTGCATTTTTTTTAACTTTGCTCTGTGTTCTAATAACGTAGTCTTGATGTTTTCTGTTGAACAGTCGCTATTTTGAAATAAGATGGTAGATCAGGTTAACGAACTTAGCCGGAATATCTAACAGAAAATTTTTCAATAAAGTCGCAATTCAGATATAGAACCGCATGAGTTATTGTATCCACAAAAAGATTTATATTTATTTTTAATGAAGGATGGTGTCAATGGTATTGAAATTTTTTAGGAAATGCATCATCTAACTAAAAAATTGGACTCCCAAAATAAAATAGAAAAAGAGACCCCCTATATCGTCGGCGATATAGGGGGTCTCTTTTTCAGACATATCGTCGGCGTCAGTGCAGGACCTCGTAAATACACGAGACTTATTTTTACAGGAGACACTTAAAACTTTCCCAAAAGCATTCAAATGTCCCATTATGTACTTTGAAGCTTTTAGATTATCCTATTTTACGGACCAAGTATGTTGACTAGCAACATGAATTTTTGTCACTAGATGGCAGGATGGGTAATTTAACGATTTCCATCAAAAACATGTTTTAACCAAAAATTGTAGATACAAGGTCCTGCACTGACGCCGACGATATTGTGTTTAAGATATAAGAATATTAAGTACTACTAATTAAGATAAATTAAAGAATTCTCACGGAGATGAAGCTATTTATATGAGAAACGTGTATGGAAGTCTTTTATACGATGGCCCAGGGCTTACAACTATATGAGCTGGCTTAAGTAATTACTTTACATAATGCACCATTCCATCGTAAGAACATCTACACATTCAGTTTTTGAATGATGTATATATGTTCCAAATTGGAACCTTCCATATATTTTAAAGGACTATGCTAGAGACATTGTAGTCCTTGTCATGAAACGGTATATACAAAGATTTCCCAGCTGGTAATGATACCTCTATTTTTTTAATGCAGAATATTAAGTAATATTATATATAATGGACAAATCTAGTAAATTTGTTCTCAGAACATACATATAAAAATGCTACTGCGCAGTTTTATCTGCTAAATAGTAAAAAAAAGTAGTATCTTGTCTTCGCAATATTCACACATGGAAAAAAAGTGTATTTTATTAACTTATATGCACTTGCAACCGAAGAAAACCTTGCCTTGTTTCCTTAAAAAAAATTGTTGTTGATTTCAAAAAAGTGCTTAGTCCACATTAGCCGTGATTTGTGACAATTGTTTACTGTTACCAAATAAATCTTTGTTCCTTTACTGCTGGACATTTTAAAATCATCTGCTAACTAAAACCAATATGTTACATAATTGTCACATTTTTATTGATCGAACTGGCGGTCATGATACAATTAAGGTCACTTTGGGATAGGGCTGTAGGATCATTTCTATCAACTTGAATCGTTTGAACTTGTTTCTATCAAACTGTAGAACTACTTACAATGCAACATCGGGGCACAACTGTATTAATAAAAAACAGTTCTTATATTTATTAAAAGATTTTAATGTAATTTTGTTTTACCATATTTCTTATTTTTAACACATGAGATTTTACATTTGAACTCATTAAAATGATTATTCTGAGGTCGTGAATGGTATGATTTCTTGTAGTATTCTTATTGACACATTTTTTACTTTCTTTTCAAGCGGAAGTCATAGTTTCTGCTTATCTTTCTAATCGAAAAATGTAATTCCCGCCCACATCAAGAAGACACCTTTTGAGAACATAAATATGGGTAATTATACTGGTACGAGTAACATAAAACGTCTCCTCGAAATCCTTCAGTATTGCCACGGAAATAAAATTCATCGTAACATCTGAATGCTGATCTGATCTTTAAATTCCTAGCTTCGGGAATGTTTATAGTTGATCTCAACGTATTATCAAATGTTAGGTATCTTATATCACTCTCAAATATTTCTGTTAAGACTTCGTCAGATAATTTCATGTTTAAATCTAGAATGTACAATTTTTTAAAAGTGTTTATGATGTGGTGGATTCCTACACTTGTCAGCTGTTCGCAATTCCACAATTCTATGACGCTTACATTGCACATTTTCTCACTCAACGCTAAAGCGTGGTGGTCATTGAATACTGAGGAACTGAAATTTAATTCAGTTAAAAATTGTCCATCAAGAGACTGAACAAATTTTAAAAATCCTCCTTTTGTAACTAGCTTAAGTCCTGTAAGATGTAAAGTTCTTAGACTTTTCAGGGAAGATAGATGTAAAAGACCTGCATTTGTGATATACCAACAATGATACAGACATAAGTGTCGTAGATTTAAACAACGAGAGATTATTTGACTAGTTTTATCATTCAATTCGTAGCATCTCAGAGTCAATTTATTGAGTTGATTATACCTTAGTGTTAATAGGTTCTGCAACTGTATCAGGGGGAAAAAATGAACATATCCGTACATAAGCAGTTCATTTAGATTTGGACAGTTAGTAGCTATTGTTCGGAGAGTTGATTCATCTATCTGGTTATTCAAAACTACTGATCTCATGTTTTTGAGAATATCCAGAAAATGCTGACTGATGAAGTGACTCACTAGGAAAATGTCTATATGCAGAAGGTTAGGAAAACATTTGTTCAGTCGGTAGATGTGGCGTTCGCTTAAAACATTACATCTATTGATAGTCAAGGACGTCAAATGAGGACACAGCTCTTCAAGTTGTTCAAACAATGAATTGATCAAATCAACCTCCATCCGGATATTCAAACTTTTGATGTGTTTGCTGCTTGGCCACTTTTTTAAAAATACCAAGTCTTGCATTTCATCCATAATAAACTGCGAGTTCAGTCTCGCAGAAGACGTAATCAATTTACGCCATCTTTTACATACCATAGCGTAAATGCTCAGACATTTTATACTGAAGTAGCCTAGTATCTCAAGCAATATCTCATCAGGTAGGTTCTCCATCTCTTGAACAATAAAAATATTTCCATTTGGAACGTTTCATATCGGCCACGAATGTCACAAAATATTTTTCAAATGTTTGATTTCATACATGTTGTTTTGCTATCGATGATATTACTGGTTGATGAACATTATTTCTTATATCATTTAACAATGATAAAATGATACGACAGTTCCATTTAGAATATTAAATTGATCGCATTAATATTCTTTAGTATAATATTGGATACGTTGTTCTAAAATATGTATTCACATTTGATTTGTATAAAACAGTGGTTTTGACGCAAGCACGTCAATGAGAAGATACATTAATTAATGTAAATCATAAACAGAACCGACCACGTAGCGAACTATTACAAAAGTTGCAAATAGCATATTAAATTATAAAATTAACAAATTTCCCACTTTGACAGCTATCGTTAGTCAATAGATATGAAGTTAAGTTCTGGATAACAGGAATACCATTAATACCAATAGAATAATCAGCACAAAAAGAATTCATCACACCAACCGAATCACAAAAATGGTCTAAAAACACATAGACGTAGGTACTATAAATAATTATTAACCTTCGGGTACCGGAAAAATCAAAATAGGATCGAAGGGCGGAGCGGGATACAAAGTTACCCCAATCAAATTTTTGTTTTAATGAAGCATAATGGCTTGACAGTATTTTACAATATGTTTTGTTTTATTTCTTATACAATTCGAACAAGCTTCTATTAAATTTGTCGTGATTTTATAAGAAACGTTAGAATTTTCACGTCTCGTCGGATGTCCCCATGTCGCGTACGCAACAGTGTAAATTTGTACAGAAAATATACAGGGGGAGAGGTTAGGGTAAAGGGAGAAATGTTACCTACGTTGTCTACACCACCTATACAGGTGGTGTTAACGTTACCCGCCGGGTCCTAAAGGATAAGTTCGCTAAGTTTGGGTCAGACTGGTCGAACGATACCGATTTGCGTGGAAAATATATCAAATATTTCTAGTAATTTCTAATTTACTGTAAAATGTGTATAGTTCTGTAAAATTCTCAATTACGTGTAATTTTTTCCGTTTCTGCAATCTCGTTACAGTATGGTAAGTAATCTTTGTGTAAGATAAATATAGTACAGTTGCCGGCAAACTTCTTGAAATTCTTTGGCGTAGTGGGGGAATGCGCAGAAGACGAAATTTGGGCACACTAGCCGGCAAACATCTTGAAATTCTACGGCGTGGTGAAAACACTACGCCGTAGAATTTCAAGATGTTTGCCGGCTACTGTAGATAAGTTTTAGTTTCGAAGTTTTAGTTCGAATGAACGATTTGATTTAATTACGTGATGAGAAATTCTGGGAAATTATTATTTTTTGACTCTCGTATTTATTACTCCAATATTTACTTAAGTTGATTAATTTTTGTAAAAAAAATCGTCGTGTACCGCAATGTAAGTGCCATGCCAATTAATGATATCATTAGAGAGAAATTCATAATGGCATTGTGCTATTGTCGGTACCAATTCATAGCTAATATTTATGTGTTCAGTAATGACTCTTATCAAAAGGAAGCATTTTTATATCTGAATAGATAAATGCTCAATTTTTTTGTCGCATGACAATTCAACATTAATCACACATTATAAAATAGGTAAACTATGTTACCTGCAACGCATGAAAAACGTACAAATAATATGAGACAATTAATTTGAAAAACTGTAAATATATATTTGTTTAAATAAAAAAGCACTGTATTGCGAAGATGACTGCTTAAAATATAGTTCTATGCTAATTAAAATAAATTACATCAATCAATTAGAAAAATGTTTTTAACAATATTCCTATATTTTTGTTCTGAGAACACAATTAAGTAGGTACCACCAGCGAAATCTATATATCATGGGAAGGACCGTAGATGTCTCTAGCATAGTCCATTCGAATAAGTGAAAAAAACTGATTTAGAAC